>JARK01001521.1:137469-163778 GCA_000688135.1 Ancylostoma ceylanicum
CCATTCATTCATCCCATTCATTCATCCCATTCATTCATTCATCCCATTCATTCATCCCGTTCATTCATCCCATTCATTCATCCCATTCATTCAACCCATTCATTCATCCCATTCATTCATCCCATTCATTCAACCCATTCATTCATCCCATTCATTCATCCCATTCATTCATCCCATTCATTCATTCATCCCATTCATTCATCCCATTCATTCATCGCATTCATTCATCCCATTCATTCATTCATCCCATTCATTCATCCCATTCATTCATCCCATTCATTCATCCCATTCATTCAACCCATTCATTCATCCCATTCATTCATCCCATTCATTCATCCCATTCATTCATCGCATTCATTCATCCCATTCATTCATTCATTCATCCCATTCATTCATCCCATTCATTCATCCCATTCATTCATCCCGTTCATTCATCCCATTCATTCAACCCATTCATTCAACCCATTCATTCATCCCATTCATTCATCCCATTCATTCATCCCATTCATTCATTCATCCCATACATTCATCCCATTCATTCATCCCATTCATTCATCACATTCATTCATTCATTCATTCATTCATTTATTCATTCATTTATTACGTTTCTCAAGGAAAACGTCCGAGAGTTCAAAGAACATAGAGGCACACTCTACATAAGGCCCAAGTAATTTTGAATGTCTGTAATCTTAATAATTATAAATGATCCTAACGTAATATAGTAATGGAATTCACAATTCATCGATGTCAAACTGAGCAGCCTTACTTCTATTATACCATCGTTAGCGCTTACATATACCACAGCCATCTTCAAGCTCTTAAAACTATCTTGTTCTCAAATGTTATTTAAAGCTAATGATTTCGTCAATCAACGTATCCATAAACATGTTAATAGTGGTCACTCCGAAGTCCCGATAGTTTCTCCACATCCGGTGTGCTGCATCATGTGAAAAACGAGCACTGCAACTGCTCCATGACTCACCTGTTCAGTCGCTTTGACATCTCTCGATATCAAGTCTTCTGCTCGGTTTAACAATACTTTGCAATGTTGTAATGTGTACGTGAAATCCTATGCGTGTTGTCGCAGCATCGGAAGAATGCGGAAACAACTGTAAAACAGCAGCAACATCCGGTTTTGTTTAGATTCCACTCCCGGCATCTCGGATTCTTGAAACGTATTATTTTAAATTCCATTTCCGATTCTCACTGATCTAAAATTCCGTCTCAACGCTGATTCACCAAAGATACCTGGCTAGACATTATCAAGGCTGCCTCAGTTACTCTTATCTAGGGAATCATTACTTTTTTCATAGTTTCTTCGGCATTTTGCTTAGGATGACAGGATTTGCCCAAGCTTTGCGCCCGACGTTTCTTGTGTCCCCGGAAGCGCTCTGCTCCGGCAGAAATGCTAATTCCAAGTTATCTTAGTTTCTTGTTCTGGTGAGTACGCTGCAAAAAATTCAATTACAACTCAATAACTTCACAGGACCCTTTTGAGAGGGTACTTAGTTCTCTGTGCTCTACTCTGTCAAAATGACTGAGTCTCTCAATGTCCTTACGTTGAACGAAGCGGTACTCGAATGTGTGAGTCTCCGAGTATCGAGAATAGAAGCTCCATGGACAATCATCCAAAGAAAATCTTCCAAGTTGTGGTCACATATGACTGGAGGAAAAAGTAGCCTTGTCATAGGAAGAAAAATGTTTGTAAAATCGAGGAAAAGGATTCAGTGCAGTAAAAAAAGTTGTTTCATTATTACTCTAATATTAGGTTGTCCTAAAAATAATGGCCGTTTTGGAGGTGCGCGTTCCAAGGTGCGTAACGCCGTTCAAAATTGAACTTTTCCTTTGAAATAAAAGTATTATGATCAGAATTTCTAGCAGATTTTTGCAGTACAGCAAAATTTATAAAAAGAGAAAAGCTTAAATCACTGGAGTCAAAGAAGTGCGAAAGGTCAATTTCCAGTACACCTTGATTCACATGAATTTTCTAGAAGAAAAGCGGTTTCATTGCATGTCCAAAGAAATATTCTATCAGGCAAAGGTGTGGCCAGCACAATACTACAAGAAGAGATCCAGCGCCTCACTCAGAGATAATTTTCTTGGTTGGATGTGATATCATTACTATTAGGTCGCGAAATGAGGGTTTAGTTAGCCTTTCTTTGTATTCTCATTGTTCTGTGATTCTTCGCAAGCATATCCTGAGTTTTTTTCCTGGAATCACCTGGTCTTACTGAAGGTTAATGCATTGGAAATAGTGATGCCAGCAAGAGAAATCCTCAATTTTGGCTCTCCGTTATTCTTCTTCTCCGTTCAGTCAAAAAGCGAGTGCTGCAGCTGAAAACGTTTGCGCCCCGCATGCAGAGTACGTCATAGCCGACAAGACCGCAGAAGTTGGTTCGGATTGCCTCCAAGGCTAGGATTCGTGAACACATAACCAGGGCTGGGAATCATGAAGGTTCAACCACGCAAACCGCCATGGTTAGCCTTACTGATATTTCTAGGTTAACCTGGTTTCGCTGGGTTATGCGTTCGTGGATCCTAGCCCAGGGGAAGCTTCGCTAGCAAACCAACTTTTGTGTTCTGTATTTCTTACCAATACCTATTTAGCACAGTAATTGAACAGGCTAGCCTTTTTGGCATACTTCGTTACTGTTTCATGAATCCCAGCTCAGAATAGCTGGAAAAACCAGCTGGGCGGAGCCAGACTGCAACGGGTGGGGCTTACCCGCGGGGGACGGGTTGTTCCGATGATCTTATATTCATATCCGCTGTCCTTCTCCATCATCAAGTCCTCGCTCTTTATAAAACTCTAGTAAATTGGAGAAAGAAAACCCAGAAACTTATTCAGCGATTTGGTACTCTGCTGGGAACGGTTACTTTTGACCTGAGCAAGATTTTACTCTGAAATTGCCCCTAAGCCCTATGTTGTTTATATTAATTAGCGTCACTATTATTTATTATGAGGGTTCTAGCACTATTATTTACTACGTATCATTACTAGCACGAGTTTCTGAGCAATGCACAAAGAACTAGCAAGGGGAAGTAAGAAGCAAATACCTTTCAAATTTGCCCATCAATAGCGCAATAGGTAGCCACTACGAGCTTATCTGGATATTAGAGGCAAAATTCTACACTTCCTAAGTTTTTAGGCTTTATTTACCACCAATTTACACAGCTGTCTAATAGAATCCAGCGATAAAGCTGGTTTTTTCCTTGCAGCTGAGGATCATGCACGTTTTTTGCCCGAAATTGCACGTGCTTGCACACAGCTGTTCAGTTGATACGATGATGTGAGATTGCGTTGAGGATTTTTTCTCTTCCAGAAGCAAAGAGCATTTTAATTTTTATGTGCATATACTGCAACTGACACGATATGGCGATTCATTATTCACAAATGAGCTAGAGCTCAATTTTCTTCTCTGTCCAGCGGCAAGTTTTAAAGCGGTAAGACGATATTGCCCGTGATGGATCTCTCGAACTGTTGAGTGTATGTTAGCGAGAAGTCCAAATCAACCTGCAAAATAATTAATAATTATTACTAGAAAGTAATACTTCAAAGTAGAACTTGTTTTACCTCATGAATATCATCCAACGGTAACACACAAAGCATCAAATATGCAGTAGCAACAGGTGATTTTGGCGTGACACCGGCTAAATCCAATGAGCCCTTGTCTTGAAGTCTGACAGAAGCTTTCTGAAAAAGATCCTGTTTTTTTTCCGGCGGATTCAAGCTATTCATAAGTCGTACGTTTCCCCTCAATTACATGACCGTTTCCAAAGTGCAATCGTTTTGAGTTCATTAAGAATTTATGCAAGGAATACACAATGAGTTTAGACGGCGACGTTTCTTTTTGTAAGCTGACATTTCTCTGCTGACTAAAGTTCTGAGAATACTAGTTATATTACTTTGTTAGCAGTGCTCATCGTTAGCCGCAGGTGTCGAAGGGTTTCCACGTTGGTGTTGATAATTGCCACTATGAAACTGCGAGTAGATGATGGTGGATGATGTGATTGGGGCACGCAACTGAATGGAGACATTTCTGGATAACGATCCTGAGAAAACATTTACTGACACAAAGAAAACATTAGAGCTCCCACCTATACAGAAATATGTGAATATTTTGTTTGTTAAGCACCGTTCTAGGAGGCACATTAGCTGAAAAATATGGATTACTCTGGAAAACTACTGACTAAGAACCAGTAAATCGCTATATCTTACCTAGCTGAACTGCATTAGGATCAAATGATATCCTCTCAGGCAAAATTGATAGAAGATCGCTCTGGAAGAGAAATTCATCCGGATTGTGATGGTTTATCAATATAATGGATCGACTCACCTCAAAATTTGATCTGCCTAAACTATCCAGAGGACTAATGGAAACATTGGAAACAGATGAAGATGTGCATAGGTCGTTCAACGTTGGTTTTATGGTTTTGAACCTAAAGAGTAGAAATTCTGTGAAATCCATAGAAATTCATAATGGAACTCACGTTTGAGGAGGAGGTTGCTTGGAGAAAAGGTCTCCGTCGATGAGTGTGGTCAAATCATCCAGAACAGATGGAGTTGGCTGCGGAGATGGTTTGACTTTTCGTGGCAAAGCTGGGGTCATGGACTGAAATTAGTTATTACAGTTTTTAACTGGTATTTAAATACTTGTCAAAGTTCAATTGATGAGCATTATTAAATATAGGCATCCGGAAGATCCATGATTCATGCTGTAAACCACATTTTCGTGGAAAATGATTGAGTGATACTGCACAGAAACCATATGCTTCAATATATAAAGGAAAGAAAAGAAAAAAAAACACTAAAAAGGAGAAAGATTTCGCGTCTAGTTTCCGTTTCAGTAGTTTCAGTTTTCCGTTAAATTGGGTCTCCCATCCTAGTAAATTCATAGGGAACTTCTGGATTACATTACGTATGGAACATATTACTATGTACGACGTGATATATTATCGCATAGTATCTTATTATTAGGTATTTTACTATTTGTGTAGTAGTTGTATAGTATAATATATCATTATTTGTATAGTATATTAAGGATATTATTACTATTTTCATGCATACCAATCGTAAGTAATTCGTTTAGGTTTCAAGCAGTAACGAGGGAAGTCCCTGTAAAAGGTTCCACACGGTACACCCTGCATAAAAGTGATGACTGAGGCAAAAATAACAATTCCTACAGGAGTCCAATTCAACAATTTATGGATCACTTCCATATCAAAGGTAATAAATAATGGCACCCTAAGGCAACATTTCGTGCACAATCCTAGGCCTAATTTTTATCCTAGAGCGCTCTTTGTCCGTCTTTGTTCGGCTTCATTCGAAATCCTTGTACTCAACGGAAGCTGTTGATGAACGAGGATGAAAAACAAAGAAAAGGAGAAAATGTGCCATTTATGCGGAAAATGATTTGATTCAACCCTCTCATTTGACGAAGTAATGCATTAAAGAGAAAGGTTCTAGCTGCTTCTGGATGCGCTTAATGAAATTTTGTCTTATACATGTAACTTTTTACAAGTCTACTACTGGTAAGGTGAATCACCTTATCCTTAACTTAGCAGTAAACTAGCACTTCTACATTCCGAGTAAAGCGAAATTATGATCCCATGGTAGACGATTTGGTGTCTCCTTACTATCTTGTGCCTTGCATGGAATGCTGAATCGTTTTCTTCCAAAGCCGAAGCAGTCAGATTTGCCTAGGAAGAGCCAGCCATGCCCCTTAATAGGAACAGAAAAAAACGTGCTAGATTGGATTGCATGAAAAATAATAGCCAAGCTCTCGGACTCTCTCGCTGTTTCCTAGGATGTTTATGCTGTAACAACAATTAAATTTGCCCGGCGACATCACATTAGCCGAAGGAATTAGCTGGTTCCTTTGGCAAAAACCTTGTGAATCTACTGTTACATCTATAACTGGTTACTTTTATCACAATGTTGGCAATAGAGAGCGAGTAACGTTTGATTCTGCATCATTTCCTACCGCCTAATAGTATTTCCACATCAAAGACGTTCGTGCTTCATCCAGAATTTTCGTGTATAGCCTTGAAGTAAATGCTCCAAATTGGCGCTAATTCAGTTTCGACGAACATAGTGCACGAAATTTCCGGATATCGAATGAGAGCCTCTGAGGACTCGTTAGCGTCGCAACTCCAGAAAGGCAATAATTCAGTAAAAAGTGGTCTTTTCTAGTCGATGACGTCATCGACAGACAATGTGGATGTGCATCTCACCCGATCAAATCCAATGAAGGGGACATCTGGAAATTCCGAACTGCTGCTCGGCACGTCTTTGCTGCACTTTTGTGTAAGCAAGTCATTGGCATGGAAATCTAATGGTATTGTTGATGAGGTTGGCGCCGATAAAGCGTCGGACGGCTCAGGACCGAGGAGGTCTGAAATGGGAAATGTCTTAGGAAATCATTCCAGGAATGGCAAAAAAAAAAAAAGAAAGAAAAAAGCCGAGTACAGAGAAGTAGCAACAGTTGACCTGAAGCTACGCATTCACCCCTCATAAACAATAACGAAAAAGAATCCCATTGCTCTTCCAGAAAATTCGGCAGATCTTAGATTTTGGCCAATTCTCCATCGCCTAATCTGATCCTTCCCTACCCTGGCACAAATGGTAGAATAACGCGCTCGAAAGCTAATCATCTACACCACATCATTCCCCCTTTAAGTTGGTAGTTTTATTGCATCATACAGCAAATCCACGTGTGGAAGCAATGTCGTGGATCCCAAAGGATCATTGCACGTTATTTTACGGAAACTATTTCCAGGAAAATGTTTATTTACCTGCGGCTTCTTCTGATGACCCGCCATTGTGCTGTCTCACACGTCCAGTTTGGGAGAAATTACGATATTTCTGGATGAGCTGATTCACCTGGAAAAGACTCATTTTCGGATGCGAGGGCAAGAGCACTAGGGTTGTGCTTGCGCTTTTCATGAAGAAAAATCCAGAAAAGGATTTGTATGTTTCAAGAGTCGCAAAGATGTAACTACATACGAAGTTTTACTAACTTTTACTACAAGCCGTTCCAATTACGAAAAAATGAACCATAATGTTGAAAACTACCAGTGAAGCTCAAATGAGCTTATAGAGATTGCTCAGCAATGTCTTGCACTATCTCCTAAACTATTCCGGATTTATTTTACATCCCAATTTCTCAATAACGAGGCTATAAAGCGCTATTCACCCAATATTCGCTATTGCCTCAGAAGCTGTATATGTTTACGGGCAATTCCTGATTAGTTTGTTTTTTTTTTTTCGTGAGAGTTATGCGCAAGTAAATAGAGACATAAAACATACGCACGACATTTACTGCGTTTTGGGACCAAGCTGATGAACCAATGTTTTGGACGCTGCTACGCTTCCGTGGATTGGTCCATTAAAACTTCAGCCAGAGAGTAATGCCAAGAAATGCTCGCAGAAATTTGGGAGAATAAGTTGTATGGATTATCGAGGAAGTTGGCAATGAAGTGAAATTGTTTCGCACGTGGGAAAGCTGATAACAAGAAATATTTGGATTCTTGGCATTCTGGAAGAATAACGGGAGAGAATGGGAAGGAAATCCAGAGAAGAATTTGCTTAGCATTCGTTTCTTAGATTGTGGTTTAACAGAAAGGAAATGCAAATTGTATCCTCGGCAACGAACAGCTGCAAATTGTCACAGTTACTCCCATAGAAATCGAATCGGCAGTGAAATTCGCACTAAAACACACCTGGAACATGGTAATAGACGTGCGAAGTGTGCGGATCGGTGGGTTTTGATACGGAGGGGAGCCGTATTTATTTGGCTCCGAAGGAGGGCTACGGAATCGCAGCCAACCTAATCAATCAACTCAGTCGGCAAAGCGACGAACAGAATGAGATGCTGCTGCTGCTTACGACGAATTTGAGGTAGTAACAGACGCGTCGCAGTTGGAGAATCCACAATCCACATGCGGACTCGTCATTGACGAGACGACGTCGTCGCCTTGTGGCTGGCTGGCTGGCTGGCTGGCTAGTCGAGCTGGCCGGCAGGCAGCTGGCTGGCTGGCTGGCGTCAGAGCGAAACCAACCTCCCACCTCCTCCTACCGACACCCCAGCCAGCCCGACCAACATCGACGCCATCTCCACACCGCCTCCTTCCTCTCTCATTCTCGTCATTCTCTTCAGTTTTCTTATTCCTTTTTTTTTCGGCTATTGAAGCAGTTAATTCGCTTTTCACCAACCACACACTCCACTCCACACAACACTCTTATTCTCATTCATCAATGGGTGAAGATTCATTCAGTGCGCTTTCAAATGCCTCACTGAGGATCTGAGGCGAAAATACGCCGTAGCGTGCGTTGTAATAGTGGATTCCAGACTATGAGAGCCACAAAAACAAGGATTTGTACGATTTGAGCCGTGGTTGGCATGCATGCGTTGGCTTTCATGAACTGAATGCTGTCCTGGAATAAATCCTCAACATTTGCGAGCATGAGAAATCCTGTGTTTCTTGCGAGGATTCGATGAGCCTTTCCCACCCCCTAGGGCGATTGCACTTTGCATTGCGGCAGTGAAATCAGTCCTGACACACCTGGAGAATTCCACCTTTTGTTTATTAAAAAGTTTTCGCAACTTTCTCAAAAATCACGAATGCTTGAGAAAGTTGCGCAGAAATGGTAGAGGTATGAGAAATTCCCGGATTAGATGGATCTCAGAAATCTGGAAAATCCTGTGCATTTCCTGGTTCCTGTTCGAAAAAACAAACTGCACCAGAACTGAGGGAACCCTGTGAGATTCTGAGCATCCTCACTGAGTCTAATTGAGGTCCTGGAGTGTTCTATCAAGAATGACCTAGAAAAATGCACCTAATGATTTTGCTTTGACTCTTCAACGATTGGCGACAGTTCTCAATCGATAAAAAACAGGAGGATGGCTCGGTTTCGAGCACTTTTCTCCAAGGAATAAGGCCTGGATGAATCGCTGAAGTTACCCAGGATAAATGGTTGATTCCCATGCTAACGATGGGTAAAATTGTAGTGATGTTGACCCGTTTACTCCAAGTAATCTCAATGAAGCATGAGGCCCTAGATTTTCTCTACACTCAAGCAGCGTCAAAATAGCTGGGAATTTGCCTGAGCATCCACGCCTTTCGAGCTTTTCCTGGATTTTTGAAAGGATTTTCTTGTGTTGCCTTTTTGTACACACTATTATACGTATCTCCTTTTTTCAATCATGATTCAGCAGCATAGCCACTGTTTTACTGCCATCGCATAGAATCCCAGCAATGCTTAGGCACGCATGATTTGTAGCCTTTGGAAAACGTGCAAAAACGTCTCTCGCGTTGTGTTCCTATCCATAAAGACACTAGAAACAGAAGGTTATATTCCCAACTGTGATGATGCGATTCTCTTAAAACTCAGCGCATCGAGAATGGATTTGATGAGTTTGACGTATCCTGATGTCAGATGTCGTGTTAAGAGAACACTTTGGAGGCGGCTATGAGAAGAATTGCGAGGAAATAACTGCAGATGAGCAGTTACAATGAAAACAAGTGCCAATACATCGTGGAGCCGTGGAGTCTTCGAGAAAATTCAAAATCGTGTAGGTTTATTTTAATTATTATGTGACCATTTTGATACGCCCCCCCCCCCCTAGTAGAGTGTTGTTTGAATAGAAGTCGAACAAATTTAATTTATTTGAATAACAATTCAGGGATCCAACCAAAAAATTGAATTTTTCCCAAAGCGCAAAGCGTCACAGCTCTTGTTTTTGCTCATCCAAACCGTGAGGCTCTCCCTTTCCTAGGAATTTCAATCTGTCGGCTTATTCGAAATCAAATATCTGAATGTCGAATGTATCTATTACATCACTCGACCAACACACTAGAGGTACAGCTACTCCAGGGGCCCCTAGGCTACTCAAGGCACGGGGCGAGGCATATCCTTAGTTTGGTTCCATATGGGTTACGAAACGTTAAGTATGAAACGTAATTGAGCTAAATTTGATTTCCGTGTTTTTTTTTCACAATCTTATTTTATTATCTACATATTAGCACAATTTCTTCAAGCCAGCAATTTCAATTGGTGGCCTCTCCACTCCTCGGACCTCCGTTCAAAGAATCATTCTATGTATCTGTTTGACTGCTGAATCAGCATACTCCAAATGGCCGTAGACAAGCGGTGAGAGCGCGGCGGCGCGGTCTCGGGCAGCCGACACCAGAGCTAGCGTGCAGAGCCCCTGTGTCTCTGCCCCGGAACGCCGCGCCGCGGTCCTGCTCCTTGTGTACTGTCGTTTGGAGTGCACTATAACTACTAAAAACCATGAGCACACTAAAGGCGACCCGTCACAAGATCTAGGGCAAGATGGTGATGCCTACTTGCGTGCCACTCCCAAGTGATTCAGAAGGAGGTCTGTGTAGAGATTGAGGAAACTTCGGACCTGGGTTACGTTTGGTAAGAGACTTAGTAACATTGTCAACTAAGGATCACTGTGAGAGGGCAATCTTTCCGTTCAGGACTAAAAATTTATCCAGTACCCATAATTTTGACGTGCCCTCTAGTTCCTGTTTGAGAGACTTTTTACTTGCCATACACTCATTGTTTCATCTTAGTAGTAGTTCGCAGTAAAACAATAAAAAACTGACCTGATCGTTGACTGCGAGTATTTCTGCCAGGGCTTCCTCGTCGTTCTCTGTGGCGTCACTTGCGAATCGGAACAGATGTGGTCTCACAGCCATCAGTTCGTCCGCTAGGGTCTGAGCAATTTAGGGATTTATTTCGTGATTTTTAGACAACAGAAATTGAATTTTTGCTTGGGAAAGCATGCAAAATATATCCAGGAAAAGAAGTAATACAAGTCTCCATATGCTGGCTCTGGAATTCTTATGAAACGTATTTTTTATTAGGCTTGATTTTGCATAGTGTATGAATTGTTTCTGGATGCAGCGAGGATTTTAAATTTTGTGTCGCTCTGATTGGGTGCTTGCGAGAACTCGCACTATTTCAGGTCTCCTAAAAATGTTCAGTTGGCCCTGATTGCGAAAGCTGTATGGCTCTCTTCATATACCTAAGTGGATTGCCACGTTCTCTGGAAAAGAAAAAAAAAAAACATCGCCGTCGAGTGCAAGGTGTAAAGAAGGTGCTATTGGGGGCTGTAAAATTTAGCAGAAAACGAGGAAATATGCAGAGCGGCTTGCGCCACCCTTTTCGGGACAGATATCCAGGAAGGTCAAGCTTGCTTTGTTAGTACAAGTTTTTTCATCGTGAGAATTTAGCCTGGAAATCGTTTAGGATTCCGGAATTCCAGCCATTGTTTGAAAAGAGCTTGGGGATCACGAAGACTTCTGACTTGCTACAAAAAAATTTACAGCAAAAGACCAAAGTTTATAGGGAGATCTTCGGAGGATTAAAGATCGTCTTAAATTTGGAGTACATTTGGTTGTGGATTAGCGGATGCTTCCTGAAAATTATAGCACTTCAGAACAAAAAAAGACGCGTTGCCTGGAAGATCCACGAGATTCGCTGAGCCAGCCAACGCTGAAGAATGATAGAGCACTATCAGAGGATGCTGTGTAGGACTTTCCATTTACTTTAATTATATTGTCTGCTGGGAAATGGCTCCAGAAAAACAGCTCGTTCAGACGGATGGCGAGAAAATATTGGCTGCAGAAAAAAGCAGCAATATCGTGAAAAGAATATGCGGAATGAGCTGTAGGAGACAAGAGAGAAAGGGAATTTTTGCGTGGAAAAAAGAAGGATTTCTCATTCAAGAGCATGCATTTCAAATTTGCTTTCCACGCAACAAAATGCATGTATCAAGAGCTCATTGACTAGTCATTTGGACACATTAACAGAGCGATTATTGCCATGACGTGTTTACCAGTGCAGCAACAGACTAAGAATTTGGCTATCCAGAATGCGGTGGATTGTCAAGCTGCAGTTAGTCAAGTTCCCGAGATTTCAAGCGAGGTGGTAACCATTAGTACCTTCATCTTTGCCTCACTGTAGATAACATCCGGAGTGATGCCCAGCTCTTCAGCCGTCTTCTCCATCATTGCCTCTTCCAGACGCTTGCAGAGTTGTCGAGCCTGTTCCAGCTCATCGGCCCGTTTGTGCCGTCTCTCCATTTTCTGGTCCTCCTAAACTGAGAGTACTACGGCAGTGAAGGAGGACTACAAGGATAATTTTCGGTTACATTAGGCTTCAAAGTTCTCCTTGGTAATATTGTAAACGTACATACACTTTTTACTAGCGTTTGTATGAGGCGATTTGCTGCTTGGAGGTCGTCTGGATTCGTACTCTTTAGCAGTTCCTTGAGTAATCGAGACTTCTCCTCATCTTCGAAAACAGCAAGTTTGGGAGGAGTCGCTGGAAAAATGGGTTTGTTAAATGCTACTACGTAATTCTCCTTTATTGGATCGCTCAGAATTCAGGATTCAAAGCATTTTACTAGTATGGATTGAGCAAGACTAATACCTCTGCAGAAGTGGCCAAAAATTGGTAAAATTTGAAAATGTCGCTACCCGGGCAAAGAGATAAGAATGGATCAGCATTTTTCCTTCAGACTTCGGGAATGGAAAACGCTACCATGGACAGTTATGTTATCGCGTGCAAACCACTAAAAACGCATGCACTTTTCGTTCATGGATTTTCCTGGGAAGCGAAAATTGGAAAGGGAGTGCTCTCAAGCACAGTAGCTCTTGCTTTTGTTTACCACACCGAATCCGTTCTGAAGAGATGATGACAAAACAAAATGTTGTGGAAAATGAGCGCGAAAGGAATTTCAGTAGATATTG
Organism: Ancylostoma ceylanicum; assembly: GCA_000688135.1. Lineage (NCBI taxonomy): Eukaryota > Metazoa > Nematoda > Chromadorea > Rhabditida > Ancylostomatidae > Ancylostoma > Ancylostoma ceylanicum. Next base: position 150,238 of record JARK01001521.1, read on the forward strand.
ACAAAAAACAAAAAAAGGAAGCGATGAAATAAAAAAGATGAAAAAACAACGATGAACATGTGGTGATAAAACGATGTCGTGAGAGCATGCAGACGTTATGTAGCCACCTTACTTGGAATCTTAGCCCTTCGTTGCTGTTGAAATGGAAAAGTTTTCAACAAAAATCATCCAGAAATCTCAAAAAACCCCTTGGTTCTTTGGGTGTTGGAAGTCTGGTTTCGCTTATCTATGCGTTCATGAACCATAGCCCAGAGTTTAATGAACCTGGGTTAGGTTTGACCGCTTGTATAGCGCGAATAAGTTACTGTTTTCACGATTTTACTTGTATTTGTTTCATACTAATATACATACACTTACTATATTACTTGTTCTCTGCAGGCAAGCATCCTACTACATGCAAAAGAGTGGCGAGAACTGTTACTTCCCTTTCCGAGAGGCAACTGGTACTCAGAAAGTCATTTCTGGTCGCTTGCTTTTAAAGGCAGCATCCGCTAGAGTTTTTGTCATCGAAATTGCAGAGTTATCTCGGGTTTTCGAGTACGATGGGCATGGGTACACCTGTCAATTCCGTTAGAATTCATGGAAAAAGAATTACTGAATGTTTCCTGCTCACTGTCCTAGACGAGGGTGATTCGAGTTGCGAGGGTTGGGTGTGACAAAAAAGTCGATAATGCTGCCTTTTTCGTCACGTATTTCCTTGACGGATTTGGGATTTTGCATGGATTTGAGCCTGCTAGAGTGAAAAAAAAAACAGGAATTTAAAAATAGGAGAATGTATGCCACATGAAGGTGCCTAGGGAGAAAAAAAAACTAATCCATAGAGCAAAGAGTAAAAAAGAAATAATGTAAAAAAGAATTGAAAAACTGATGGATTAGAGATGAAAACAACTGATCCGTATCACGCCAAACTGGCCCGAGAATACTCGTATATAGCCCATTTTATCTTGGTAATGTAGATGCCTTTAGCGATTCTACTTGCGTATAACTACTAAAACTACTGTAGATTCTCCAAAACATTTGAAATTTCGGACATGGAAATTATCGTGAGTGGTGCCTCAAAGAGAATAGTCTGAATACGTTGGCCGTGATGAGGTCTTTCAGCACTCTCAATTTGAAACGAAGTGACACAAGTACTGAGTTTTGCATCTTACCTTTATGATAGATTGACTACATTACATTTTTAACTTTTTTGGTGAATTATGAGTGAATTTTATGGTAAGAGTACCTAATATACGTACGATATGACATAAATGTCTCTTCGGGGCTCTGGATTGGATGTACAGATTTCCAAAAAAAAATTCAGGACGGAGGATGCAGTAGTTTCCTGCGGATACGTCGGAAGCGGTGAGTTAGGTGCCTACACATACATATTTCCCATCACTCATTCAGGCAGTTCACATGGAAGCTCCTGGATTCTCTCAGAGACACTGCATTCTTCCACATATGAGTCAACAATCATTTTAAACTCAAGTGCTATGATATCGCAAGAAATTGTCTCTATAAAAATTAGGCGCTGAGAAAACCTAGTTAATTAGTGAGAAAATGAGGCAGAAAAAAATGAGTGTGAGAAACATACATTGTACGACCATAATTTCCTCTTCTGGAATAATGGGATCAGCTGTGATGAGGTGATGCTCCCTAAGCGAGTCATAAACCTGAAAAAGTCGTCTATCTTGCAATTAGGGACTTGATTAAAGGAGGGACAACTTTGTGCTTTATTAATTAGGCAACATTTAATTAGTAGAATTTAGTTAATTGGTCTACCCTTCCAGACATACGGAAGCCTCACCTCCTTGAACTTTTCCACATGGCGCATCGATCGCTGCCAGGAATAAAGCAGCTTTATCACCAATTCCTTTACCTGGAAATAGAAGGTTTCTAATGAGAACGAGTGAAACAGAAGGAAATCGTCACCACATGTGCCTTATGCAGAAATTTCACACGAAAAAATAAAAGCTGTAGAAAACAGTGGTAAATCCGCCAGCACATCAAAGAGAAAATATTTAGAACAACAATTACCTCAGGTGATGTTTGAGCTCCAAGGTACTTCGGAGTAATGAGTTTTACGAGCTGATTCAGGAACCTGAACTTTCCAACTCGATTGTGTACTTTTTCTCCACATTTTCGCACCAACTGATCAACGGCCTGGAAAATTCTCGATAGTAGAAGGCAAACAATGAAGGAAACAAAGCAAAATAGCAGACTATAAATCTAAAAGTGCGAAGTACAATGTGAATATAAAAATGCAGCGCAGAAAACTCAAAAATTTGATGTTTCTATACACATGAAATTTAGGAGTAATATGAAAATACAGGAAGAGGGCAAATTTGGGTAGATTTGGGTACTATCAACAGGCTTTCTCTTGTTCCTAATGAAGCAAGAGATTCGGAGCAGGAAGGATAGTCTTCTATTGGGATTTCGTGTCTTCTTACCTCGATGAAGTTCCCACAAAGAAAATATTCTCTCAATTCACTCAGCAAAAACATTTTTGCTCTCATTGTGCTATGTAATCGCAAAATCAGAACACAAGGCTTTCTTGATGCACTTACAATCTTGCACGAGCACCCGAAAGATTAAAATAAAATCTCCGGATGAATTTCCAGCAGGATAACATTTATGAGAGTGTGCAGTGAATGGGTGAATATGTCCAGTCTTCGGAAGACGAGGCCCTAGCGAGCTTCGCATGGGTTTTAACGGTTTGGCTTGTGGTAACCAGTAGTTCTGCCAGGTTACACAGCGAGGGACATAAACTAAACATTTCTTAGGATATAGTAAACAGAAAGGCATGAATCAAACGGATGGTTTTCAACTGCACGAATCAAACGGATGGTTTTCAACTATCTGAAGCTCTGTGGTTTTTATACAGACATACCACAGCTGATTGAAAGAACTTTTGGTGGTTTTACGCCTGCGGTATCCACATGAATTCCCGGAGGAGGTCAGGGAATGACGAAGGAATACAACTACAATTCATCCAGAAATGAAGCAAAAGCCAGCGAACGCTTTCAAACTTCAATCAAAATGAGGTCCGATGTGTAAGAGTACGCCTCATTAAGTCTGCGATGGACATGAAACATAAATTTGCATCTTCTATAAAAACTTTCAAAAGTTTCTCCTATGACATACAATGTAGAAATACAACTGCAATCGATGTGAGTTAACATGTTCGTATATATAGGTGCCATGGAGTTCTCGTACAATTGATTCCTCTATGCACATCTGAGTTTGGTTTGTTTTGTATTAGTTTTGGTTTCACCATTCACTCCTTTTCTGCCATTGTTAAGCTCATCATTGTTGATGACTAGAATAAAATAAAAATAAAATAAAAAAATGCACATAAGCAAGACCAGCCGATCTCTATTGAAATCCACTCCGTTGGCAGATTTCTTCTGGAGTTTTCAAAGAAATCATCGATTTCGAATTATTAGAGATTGCACGTAGAATAAAAAGAACAATTGTTACTAATCTAATACCCAGCCTCTCATTGGTTCCGAGCCAAAGCAACCATTCAGAGCAGAATAATCATCAAGAAAAAAAAACTTTTGATGGGAGGATTGAGGAATGGGTTATTAGGCAGCATTTACACTACATGTAGATTGTTTTTCTGACAAAAACAGTGGTATTCAACTTCAAAAGCCAAAAATTGCAATGGAAAGATTTGAAGAAGATGGATATGGGGATATTATGGAAAATATAATAAAACGTTCCGGATGTAAGAAAGCTATAAACATATTCTCTAGTAGCAGTATGCCGTAAGGCCAAATCGGTAATCGGTAGTGCTTCGAACGGCTAAAGAAATAGGGTCCAGAAGTAAAATCACCATTCTCTTTTTTTCTTTTTTTTTCTAGCAAAAGCTCACTTTCTTGCAACCCTTTAGCCAGCTGAGGCAATTTTTCTCAGCTATTCATTAAACCTTTGTCAACAGTTACTAGCAAAAGAAATGTTTTCGCCGCAAGAATTCCTCGAAACCCCTGATAGGCTTCTATAATATTTAGGAATATATTCAAAGACGATTTAAAAAAGTTTATATTCATCAGCAAATGCTAAGTCAGCAAATGTAAAAAGTAATGTGTCCTTTGCTCACCTGCAAGGAGTAGAGCGCTTCGTCTTGATCCGGGCTCACAATTTTGTGCCCGAGAATGCCAGTAGCAATAAGAGCGCCATCAGCCTAAAATGTCATTGAGGTTGAGGAAAAAACTCATTACAGCCAGGGTCAGAAAGCTACTATTAGCCCCGTAGCACCGCACATTAAAGTGAAACTGGTGGTTATGCTACGTAATTACTCAATAGCTTATAGTAAAAATTTCATCTTCTGTAATAATTATTTTGACAATACGTAATATTCATTGATTATTATTGCTGCATTTTTATTATCGCAATTTTTTGTTTCAGTTACTTTTCTGTAATATCAAAAAAAAAAAAGAGAAAATTCTTCTTGTGTAATTGATGCTCCTCTCCGTCTCTGGATTATTCCAGAATTGCATAATGTAGCCGAAATAAATTTCTTACTCTTGAGCAATCAACTTTACTGGAAAGGTGCATACATATTTTTCGTTTTTGTAACTTCGAACTTATGTACGTACACTGCAAAGAGGGTTTCGGAATTTTCCAAATCCGAGAAAACTTCGGAGGATTTCCTCGAACGCCTCATTCATTCGTGGAAAGCTCACTTCAAGTATCAGGAAAAAATTGAAGTTGAAGAGAGTGGGCAATTGAACAGAATGGTGAATTGCAGGATCTCCGTGTTCTCTTATGTTCCAAAATTTTTCTATGGCTTCACGAATAGCAAAAAATTATGAGAATAGTAATAAGCGTGAGAAAAAGCAATTTTTTCCATCCCGTCAAAACTAGCATAAGATCCAAACTTTCCGGTGTTTTTTCTTTGCAGTTGTAAGTAACCGCACTAAGAAAGAAGGCACTGTCGGCTTAATCAAGGACATACATATTGCAATAGAAATAGCAAAAGAACAAAGAAAAAACTGCATGTATTCAAAAAACATGAAGCAAACAAGTGGCCAATCATTGAAGATGAAGCTATACGTTGCAAGAAAAAAAACTCGAAAAAAAGAATGTCCCACTGAAAATGAGGCAGGTTTCTCCAGAATGAAGCGTAAGGTTTTCAGGCAGTTTCTCTTAGTGAGAAGCCAAATCTATGGGTCACTGGGTAGACAATATGCTGGATCAAATATTTGTAACGAAAATGTTGGGTTGGATATCGTAAAAAAATGATAGACTGATGACTCTAACTGAATAATCCATGGTATAATAATAACCGCGATGATAATAGTAAATTAAGGATGAATTTGCACAGTGATTCCATGAGGTTTCCCATGATTTCCTTTTCTAATTCCATTGCGAACCGAGCATTTCTTCAACAAAATTTTTCTACATGTATTGTGTGTGTATCGAATCGCAAGAAGAACCTCAATGAATTTCCTCTTCCCCCCCCCCCCATAAAAGACAATTTAGTTATGTTAGAATAACACAGGGTAGTATTGCAGTATACACAGTAATGGCAATAGGGTAAAATACTTTATCGTACAATGATGACATGATACTTAGGATATGTAATTTCTACACACTGAATTTTCATACAAAAAGAGAGAATACAAAATGTGAGTAGAAATCCATGCTTCTTAGTTCTTCTAAATACTATGGGGGTAAGAAAACGCAGAAAAATAGATTGAAATTACCACTGAATTCACCACTTTACCAAAATAGATTGAAAATCTCGTATATTATGACACTAATTAGGTAGTTCAGAAAATTCTCCAATTGGTTATTCAGAGCCATTACTTAATGGAATTATATGCAAAATAATGATCGAATCTGGTAAGGAAAATTCAAAGTCGGTTTTTCAGGATTCTCCCCCAAATACGTATTTTACAAGAGTTCTTCGGATCGATTTCAAAGGAAAAAAAAAACGATTTTCTCAATGAGTAGAAGCATTTCCGGATGAATTCACAAATTTCTCAAAACTCGCTTTTGTGCAAGGTGTTCAAAGTGCAAAACAATTTTAGAAATAAATAAAAACAATATTACCTCGTAATTCACTCGATCGCACAACTTCTGAACATTTTGCCTGCGAGTTTCCTCATCAATGAAAGGATCAGTTGAACGACCTGTCAAGGTACTAGTAATTTACTTTAGTAACCATACAAAGAGAATAAAACTGCTGCAATACCAACTTATCCAATATTCTATAGGTTTATCGTCGGCATTATGATCGCCCATAATCCCTGTAGCGGCCGTGGCGAAGCAGTCCGACCTTCGGGATAATGATTCTGAAAGTTAAAATTTTGCAGGATTGAGAAAAGGCGGATGTTTACGGATTTAATGGAGTCACGTGATTTTACGGAATGTTTCCAGAGGAGTGTTTTATCTACGCTTCAGTGACGCTAGGTTCGAAAGGACAAATATGTGAAGCTGAGGCAGTGGGACAACTGTCACATGCAAATGTGTTTATTGTGGGGCAAAAAAGGTTAAAATAGAAGCAATAAAAAGGGTTAATGTTGTTTTGTGACAGAATAAAGAACTATTGGTTAGTAGGGTTTTTAAGTGAGAAATGCAGCGAAAAAACAAGGATAAAAGAGTGGGAAAAAGAGAGGAAAGAAGGATTGCTTAGTGATGATGCTGAGATGAACGTCATGACGTTCACACGACCTTGTGCTGTATGTAAATGCGAAATGTACGCGAGTTGGCATTTATTGATTGTGGAGGCTCTCTCGCCTAGGGAGGAGGTCTAGGTGCAGCTAAAAGAGGAATCGCCTGAAGCCACGGACCGAGGACACACACTCACTCACTCACTAAACGCCAGCACATAACGTCCGTATCTCGTAAATGTCAGTTGCAATGTTGTCATCGCTTCTGCATCAGTTACTCTGATGTTACTTACAAGTTTAGCACGGCTGAGTAAAAAAACAGGCCCTCGCCTTGCAAGTTCAGCTTGCAACTGAATGTGCAGGGAATTGTAGCCTGGTCTAGCACGTTTGAATTGAATCCAGAAATGCAAGAAGTATATCCTGATGACTGAAAGCAAATTCCGCGCTATCAGAAAACAACGTAGTTCACATGATACCCATTGATTACTGGAAAAATCCTAACTTTGCTACCTTCTAATGCTTTTTCAGCTTGCTTTGGTTAGGCTTTTCCACGGTTTTCTCAACGGGGCTCATGGATGCAGTAATAAAATTTTATGCTATGCTAGCTAATGGACCGAATTCCGAAGACATGAAATCCTTGGTATTGCATGTGTTGCTAGTTAAAATTTATTGCTCTAAACCTTTCGTTCCCCCTATAATTCACCTAGTTGTTTTATGTTGTGTTCATCCTGAGCGTGTCCAGAAAATTGGATATCTAGGGTTGATTTTCTACTTTTGGGACAAAAGATTTCCAGAAGTTTTCTAAAGAAAACCTGAATAGACTCGCAATCGCGAAATCTTTGACACCTAGAAAAGAGAACCTATGGTCGGAAAATGAGAAATCGACCACCCATTATCATTATTCCATGAAAGGAAATGAAATTCGCAGGAAAAATAACTATATATTTCTCAAAGTACTGCAAATGGTTGACATCCCTTTTTTGGATTCTCTGCTGAAATCTGGATGAAACCCTGAATTCTTTTCATTTGCTGTTTTCAGGCAGTGAAACTTTGGAGATTCGGCGCTTTTAGGATAGAAATACTTAAAGGCAGCACGAACGGAAATTTTTGTCATTGAGATTCTAACGCAAGCCTAGGTTTCCGGCTACGATGGGTATGTACGGATACATGAGCAAACCCTGTCAGCACTCATAGAAAAAAGGAGTTTCGAATAGTCCTAGTTCACTACCTTGGAATAGGTTGGTCGAGTTGCACGCATTGGGTGTGACAAAAGTCGATAATGCTGCATTTTTCGCTACGTATTTTCTGTACGGAATTGGGAATTTGACTGGCTTTAAGCTTGCTAGGGTGAAAAAAAGCAGAAATTTAAAAAGTGGAGAATGTATGCCACAAAGACGTGTCTAGGGAGAAGAAAACAAGACCATAGAGTAAAGGGCGGAAAAGAAATAATGTAAAAAAGAATAGGAAAACTGTGTGATTAGAGGCGATCCATACCACTACTTGTCCGGGGATGCCCGGATACCTTGTTTAGCCTATTTTATCATGACAATGTAGATGTCTTCAGCGTTTCAACTTGCGTAGAATTACTGGGACTATTGCGGATTCTCAGAAACATTTGAAATTTCAGACATGAAAGTTAAGCGCCCCCAAATTAAGGGCTGCGTTTGAAATGGGACCCTTAGTGAAGATCCATATTTTGTCATGAAACAAAGAGTAGATGTATTATATTGTACTGAACGATAACAGTAATAGCAGTAGTTTCGAAAAAAAGTAAAGATAGCAGTAGTATATATACTATGTTGTAATAATGGAGTATAGTGAAAAGTTGATTATGGTCATGAGATTGTTCTTTAGAATGAAATATTTGTTAATTAATTTATTTATAAAGAAATTTCTCGAGAATGTCTACAGGATGCAACATTGTGGATGTTTTTCGCCAGTCTCTTCCCGGCAGTAAAGGCTGAAGGAGACCAGATTAGACATCTCCATGGATTGTAAGAGTCTAAGAGAATAATACTGCAGAACAATGAGTGTTAGAGCTTTTTTTTCGAGCGTTATGGGCAATAAATTTTGATGCAGGGTCCATGACGCAACCGTCGCAATTTTTGCAATGCAGCAGAGGATTTCCTCAACCATAGATTCAAATAAACATGAATAGGATGAAATAATGAGCACGCAAATGAAATCATCAGAAACTAGAGAACCAGTAAAAGGCAACAGCTGTTCCATACGGAATATTGGTCCAGATTCTGTTGACACAGAAACTGCAACGCACATGGAACGAGCACACTTTGCCTTCGTGCAAACTTCTACCCCTAAAGCTTTTTTTCCAAACGAATGCTTGTTTTATGATGCCCTCGAGGCAGCTCTTCACTTAAACAACGTGGGCGTCCCTGTAAATGGTTCGACATGCGTCACTGCTCCATAAAACGTAATGAATCCTTGCAATTTCTCTATATGCACGGATTGCAGCTGTGTGATGATCACTCTTCGAGTCGAAAACGAGGAGAGAGCATGGAATCGCAATCTGCATGGCGTGGAATCAAATCCATCCAGAGATTAATTGCAGTGTAGGCGTGCAGCGGCCATAACACATGCATAAGCGATCGAACACGAGAAGTGTAGTCTTTTATGGCGTTTGCTTGTGATTATTCGTGGATGCCCGCATAATATTTTTGGTATTATGGGTGTCCACAATCTTGGCACTTATAGACAGAATTTTTTGAACAAGGAGGGGCTTTTACTCTGCGCTGCGCTAGTGATTTTCTTTGTTTCTTTAAAAGATTGCTTCCACAATTTTATACAACAAAACGGTAGGGTAAAGGTGTATAACCTAGTGTGAGATGGGCTTCGGACTTTGCCTCAAGTGGAATGCTGTGGCACTTTCCGGGAGTCGAATTGTGGCTCTTCAACACACATGCCAGCGTGGTAGAGTAAAAATACTTATTACATTTTCGGAGCGATTTTACACGCCCTGGATAGCTACCCTGAGGATTTCTGGGCTTGGAAAAACGAATTGATCATTTTTTCAATTTCTAGACTTGGAAAAAGGGCCAAAAATGGTTAAAAAGGTGCTCGAACCCATTTTAGCATTCATTTGACTGTCTTAGATCAAAGAGATGAACTGTCTGTCCTGGAAACAGTCCGGCGTTATTCCATACATAATCCTAACGAAGCCTAGCGCGCATGGATTGTAAGTGTCCAGTAATCCACCCTTTAACCGTGGACAACTCCTTTAGGTGCTGAAATATCCACAAAGTGGGCCATATATTCCAGATGTGCTGCAACGGGAATGGCGAAGAGTCGCCGCATGGCCAACTCCAGACACTGAGAACAATTACAATTAGGTGTAATAAATAAATAAATAAATAAATAAATAAATAAATAAATAAATAAATAAATAAATAAATAAATAAATAAATTCTAGCTTTGCTCCCTCCACCTTGCGAGAGTCTACGAATGCCTGATTATGAGATTATGAATAATAAACAGGAGAAAGTTCGGATTTTTGTGCTTTTGCTCCATTCATAGCCCGGCATCATTGGGATTACCCATGGGTAACGTATTAATGTGTCCAAATTTAACCCTTCTGGACCAAGGTGTATAATATGAAAAGGTTTGACTACTGCAAGATGAATTATGCTTGTGAAACAAAGCGTTTTTTTTTTCAAAATCATTTAAGCTTCAAGGGTAAGTAAGATGCTAGAAGTTGAACTGAAAACACTCATGGAGCTGCATCACCGATATTACGTAGGGTAAAAGTGTTAACACCACACAAGTACACCCATTATTAGCACAGGCGCCAATATATTTACCATGGGTGATCTCAATTATACATTCAGGCCACGGTTTCATGCCAAAAAGAGAGAATTGGTTAACCCGAGTACACTCCACTGTATACTCCACTACTCCCCCACCCCCACCCCACCTACGCAAACGACTCCACACGTGATTACTCTCGGATAACCCCAATTTCGCCCACTTAGTGACTACCGAGAACAATGACGGAACGGAACGCTTGTCACCAATGAGTCACTGTGAAAGTTCGTAAGAAAGCAATGAATCATCAATGGGTAGTTTTTAACATTTTGTCTAAGGAAGAGAAAAAAACCTGAAGGGGACCAGATTTCAAAGCCCGTGGTGGGGGAACATTGAGATCAACCGCAAAACAAATGGATTTGCGTATGTGTAATGGTGTTAATGTTTGATGTCTCATTTCTATGATGATTTCAGGATGATGTGGATTCTTAGCAGGCAAATGTGTCTATTCGCACCTTTTTGTTTGGGGAGCCTTCTCTCGAGCTGCCTGTCAAGGTTCCATTGTGTTACTTATGTACGTATATGATGTATAATATTAATAACAAAAGTAAATTATGTACATCATCGGGAATAAGTTGTAATAGGAATAATTAATTGAGAATAAAGAAATAATAGAACATCAACAAATAAACATCATTAGGAAGAAATGTATATCATAGGTAATAATGTGGGAAAACTACATAATGAACTGTTATACTTATTCAATTTTGAATTCAGCATTCAATTACAGTTCTCGATCTGCCACATTTCCAAAAAACTATCCAAGAACGAACACAAACATTGGAAAAAGGTCCCCAAGCTTGTGGAAACATGATGTTCTCATGGCTAGGCTCTAGTATAGGCAGCTGCCAATTCGATGAACCTAAGCCTCAGCCCCTCATAGGCGATGCTGGATTATTCAGGACAATCTCCACGTACTTTCGCTGTAGAACCTTGACTTTTAGGCTTCTGAAGAAGACGTGTCGTTGGAACGTCAGGCCAATAAACGTGCTCATATAACAACCTGAGAGGTACAGAAGTATAAATAAGTAATTCAGGGCAATGTTGTTGCCCGTGCTGTAGAGCCAGCAGTTATTGTGATTCAATCTAAGCAGTATAGAATGCATTAAGGGATGGTCTAGGATGGTCTAATTCTGAGAAGGTTTAGGATGGTTCAATCCTGATAATATAGGTATGATATGTATCTCCGATGCTTGATGTGTCTACTCCAGCGGAGAACTACAGTTGAAGCTTGCTTCCATGGTGTATGAGTTTCACAGCACGATGTCTTCCAGATCGTCATCACCGGCACGAAACAGGAATTCTAAGCAGGGATCGTCAGAAGTTCCTAAAATTGCTCAGAAACCGAAGAAACAATTCTTTTTCTCTTTCCTTTCGGAAATTTTGCCAATTGTTACACCCATTTCTCAAAGGCAGCACCAACGATAACTTTCAAGTCTGAAATTTCAAATGTTTCTGAGAATGGACAATAGTCCCAGCAATTCTACGCAAGTTGAATCGCTAAAGGCATCAGCATTGTCAAGATAAAATGGGGTAGGCAATGTATCCGGGCACACCGGATCAGTTTGGTCTGATACGGATCAGCTGTTCTCGCCTCTAATCACTCAGTTTTTCAATTCTTTTTTGAATTATTTCTTGTTTACTATTTACTCTATGATTTTGTTTCTTCTCCCTGGACACGTCTATATTGCATACATACTCGCATTTTTCTATTTCTGTTTTTTTTTTTACTCTAGCAGGCTCAAATCCATGCAAGTTCCCAGATTCCGTCAAGAAAATACGTGACAGAAAAGGCAGCATTATCGACTTTTTTGCCACAAGCCGATCCGCGCAACTCGACGAAACTGGTCTAAGGTAGTGAATCGAAAATTTTCAGAACCTCCTTTTCCATAAGTTCTGACGGGATTTAATGATGTATCCGTACTTATCGTCGCCGAAACCTAAGCTTAAGCTAAAATGTGCTTGATTCAACATTTGCAGAAAAGACATCCAGAAAAATGGTCATGTAGTATAAGGCTGAGGGTCGGGATGGCTCATTCACGATTACTCTTTTACCCGCTATTGTAAAACGGGCACGATGGACAGCGCTGAATAGGACAAGAAATGGAACTTGTATTCATTTATTTTTTGGATTAATTCTACACTCCCTTCAGCCACTGCTCCCTGTGCTGGCTAAAACACATCTTGATAGACCTTCATAGTGCAGCCCAGCCCTACTAATATGTGAAGTCCAAGAAAATCTAGGAACCATAGATGAAAGAGTCATTGACCTCAAGGGACGACCCTTTTGTTAGAGCCAGATCAGTAGGAAGAATCATGGATTCTAGTCAATATACTCCCTAACATACATACATACTCCCTAAAGAGGCTGAGCTTTGGACGTATGATTGTGGCTTTAGTTCCATTTAAGTGTTCATTTTTCTGGAACAATATTCCAGTAATGAACACTGTTCAATATCCTCTGGGTAAAGAGGAGTGGGCCGAGAAAACTGATAGCTAACCTCTTCTCCAGTTCAAGCTCGGTGTAGTACTTTAACTCCGACTATTAACGATAGTATTTACAACAACAAAGTAAAGTAATTTCATTAGACACTCAATAATGAGGTTCTCATAGTGTAAATATACAATGTTCGGTCGTTACGCACACAACAGTAGTAATCTGACAGTAGTCTGTGGATTTTCAATGAGATTCGAAGAGGAGCACAGAAACGACAGCACCAACGAGAATTGCTGGATGAACTGCCCTCTCTCCTTGGATTTGGTGAGAAAAACGAACACATAGTAATAGTAATACATGAAAAAAGCCCTACTAAGGCATACCCAATAGGGTATAAATCGGCAGTAAAATAGAAGAATATTAAGAGCTTACGTACATTAGCAGAACATAGGGCAGCAGTTCCATAGGGAACATCAGAAGTTTGAGCATACTTGCAAAGTGAAAGCATACAAGTGAAGTAGCAGTGAAATGACGAAATTAGTTGGGCATAGAAGAAGAGTATCTGTACCTATGTGTATGAATAAATAAGAATACGACTAGAAGATAAAGGACAGCGCGTAAAAAGAAACCTCCTATAAATACTTAGAGTGTACATATATGGCTCGTTCGATCCCGTTTTCTTC
>JARK01001521.1:163938-174248 GCA_000688135.1 Ancylostoma ceylanicum
GGGGGGGGGGGGGGGTTCACAACGCTTATACGGTAATAATCGTGGATTAGTTTGTGTGTGTGAATTTATACTGTGGATCTGTGGATGGATCGCCATCTCATTTCTCTACCCGCCATCGAACTGTTATCCGAGCGGCTAGAGAGCGGTCATGATCGGACTCAGACCACCGCCGAACTCGCATCGCGTGCCGCTGCCCTCCTCAGACTCGGCCGACGAGCATTCCGTGGAGTTTTTCGATCCTTCGGAACCTGAAATACTGAGACACTAAGAGAGAAAACCGCACGAAGAAACGAGTAAATGCATTTCTCAGCGCTTTCAGTGGAAAAATGTTCCATCAGACGTGTACAGTGGAACCGATGACCGGCTGCTTGCATCGCTACCGGTCTCGTTGCAAGAACAGATCGCCATAATACCTCTATAATGGCTCACATTCCACGGTTTCCAAGAAGGTTTGGTTTGCAAATCGGGGAATACAACTAATTCAACTTATTCCTCCGAATATTCATTACTGGTGCTTATTTAACTGTCCCAAAAGTTCGTGATTTTACCTTCTCAGGGTAAAAAAAAACTACGTATAAAAAAGTGGACCAAAGGAAAGAGCACTTTGCCGGCGTGCCTCTCTCTCCTAATAGTTGAGTCAAAGGCATCCGGGAATTTTCCAAAGCAGCAAATGGTGAGGCTTTTTCATTGGCCATTTTCATCTTGATTTTGATCATCCTATTCCTTGTTCTTATTTGTGTTTGTTTGGAATCTTACGGATCTGTTCATTCCCGACAAGCTTTTCACAATTAATGCCTCCGTCAGGCCTTAACAATTACAAATATTACGATATTACGTAATCATTGATTTGCCAGATTTGCATATTATCCAGAGCTATCCAGAGCCTACATGCATACATATTGGGATTATCCAGAGTAAGCGTGTTGACACCCGTGCTAATGATGGGTAAAATTGACAAGTTTCAATGCGCTTACCCAGGGCAATCTGATAGAGATACCATTCCTCATAAAAATAATTAGCTACAATTAATACAAACGCTTATTATTGTCTGGGATTTCCTTACATGATTTGATTCCTCTACAGGACTAGTTACTAAGGTGTTAACCGAATAAAAATCTAATGAATTTGATTAATTTGAATGACAATTCCAAGGTACATCCAGGAAATCGGCATTGCGAGAACACAAATCTTTACAGCCTTATTTTCGTTAACCCACAATGGACTCTCCCTTCTTTGAAAATTTCAATCCGTCGACTTATTCGAAATCGAGTATTCGAATATCGAATGTTTGTAATACATTATTCAATCAACACACAAGTAGTTGCAGCAGCTGAGAGCAAGACTTGTTACGATGACTAAATTAGGGATGGATAACGCGATAGATTTGCTAAATATCCAGAGCCTACATGCATCATTGATATTACCCAGAGTAAACGTATTGACGTGCGTGCCAGCGATGGGTAAAATTGGCAAGTTTCAACGCGCTTACCCCCGGGTAATCTGAGTGAGGCACGCCGACCCAGTCCAGAAATGGTACATTAATGGTTTCCAGATGAATCAAGGAGGACGTAGGCAAAAATCGAGCATTTTGCGAAAATTTTTCTTCTTTGAGTAAAACTCTTGTGGAATTTGTGCAAATCCTGCATGCTCAGGATGAAATGACCAGCCTCTATATAAACTGGTGTTAATGTCAAATTTTGTACAAATTTCATCAACAAACTCTTAATACGTATGTCCGTGCCCTTTCTGAATGATAATTTTCCCTACACTACTGATGATCGCCACTATATCGCCCTCAACCTCATTGAGAAGCCAACACAGCTTAGGAAATTCTAGATTTGCTAGTTTTTTTTTACTTAACCCAATCAGTTTTAGTTTTTATATGGACCCGCATACCCGTAATAGTTGGCTGATCAACTTATTTGTTTTACAAACGTGGCTCACTGTTTTAGTCACCAGAAATGAGAAATGATATAATTTGCTAAGGCTAATTTGCTACAAAAACAACGTTTTTGCAGGACAAATTAAGGACGGTTGACCTTGGTTGCTTGCTTTGAATTCCAATTGGGGTGCACGAAACAAGTGCGATCTAAAAAGCTAATCGCTAGCGGAAAAAGAAAACCCGGCATTTGCTCTCAGGAAATTTTCGTGGTGATTAGCCCACATGTTATCTGATCTCTGGCTTTTTCCAGAAGCTGATCGAAAGCCATCTAGATTGGTATTTTCGTGGGCGAATTCCTGTTCTAAGCGGCTCATTCCACAGTGCGGACGGGTCAAAGGAAAATTGCTGGGGATAGGTATCCACTGGCTTAGCATGTTTTTGCCTGATTCCAGTCTAGAATGCTTCGATCCTTGCCGGATACCTGTCCTGATAGATGAAGAAATATTACCGTTGCTTGCGCAAACCCGAACGGCTTCCCTGTGTAAATTGCGGCATTTATTTGATCCGAGGATTAGGTGGACACATACAAATATTGCTGTGTTTAGTCTATAGCTACATAATCCCAAGGGACAATGTGGACGTAATAGTGATCGGAAAAGGTCAGCGCTTCAGTAAGATCATCAGGTTCGTAGCAAAATCCATATCAAGTTTTTTCCTGGATATTTCTGGGGTACATGCGAAAATTAACCATACAATACCTTATCGTTGAATTACTTGGTAAGGTAAGGTCAGGATGAAGTCAAAATAGTAAGCTGGAAAAAGGAAATCGGACAACGTGACCCCAAAAGTTCTGCTGAATCCAGAAAGTAGAGAACTTCCGGAAAAAATAGGATTCTACATTGGACTGATTTATTTTGGGAACCTGGCCATTGGTTGCTCTCTGGAAACTTCTCTAGGAAGATGGACCAAATCATGGAAGCAAAATCAGGATTTTTGATAGCTCTTCAAATTGGCGAGTTAGTGCTCCTTACCGCGGATTTCACAGATGTTTTGCCTTCTTTACTTGAATTATGGACTACCCATATGTCAGAAATATTCTGAAGGCTTCCCAGGGCTTATATGCTATAGGGATCACCCAGGGTAAACGTGTTGACCTCGTGCTAATAATGAGTAAATCTGTGGGCATGGATAATTCTCCTGGGTTATTTCAGCGATGCATGGGGCCCCAGATAATCAGAAAAAGGGTAAACTTCGGAAGCTCTGGACCAGGAATGAGCGAAAGTACTGCGTAGGGCCAGAAGTCAGAAGGCGGAAGTTGAGAGAGACCGGGAGCAAGAACAGCACATACCTTTGACGTCGCATAACTATGCTACCGAAAATTCTCCAGGAGCCCAGGAGCTATGTATATGGTTGCATGACGTAAGAATTGAGAAATTTCCGACTTCCGAAAACTGGAGTTCCGCTCATCCCTGCTTTGGACTGTGTTTGACTTCAATGTCTTCGGGGCCTCAATGTCTTCTATCCAGGTCTGCACACAATCCGCAATTTCTCGGAATGAGCGGGAAAAACCTCACGGAAGTGGCCTACCCCTACTGTTTTCCTCTCCGACCATTCACTTTCCACAGTACAGTAATTCATTGCTGAGCACCTAACCAAAGACTAACCTCCGGAGTGTACTGAGTAAATAGAGCAGTCAGCTGATCGGACATCCCTATTCAACGCTTGCGTCAACTCCTGATGTGTCAGCGTCTCAACAGCGGCCATATCCATTTTAACCTGAACGCAAGCCATATTTTAAGTACGACCGTCGGCGGCTGCTGCTTTGTTGTGGAATGCGAATTGCCAAAGGGATAGACGGACAGATCACCTTGAACGGGCAAGTTTTCTGGGCGCGGAGCTCGTCCGGGCTGATACTTTGCGTGATGTATGTGTGATTGAGAGCGCCATGAACGTCGATACGATCGTCTACGTCAACGACGATCAACTTCGAAATTAAGTCGATCACCTCTTCTGATACCTGGAAAGCACACATCTTCTTGGTGAACGTCGCAGAGAAAAGAAGAGAAAAGAAAATGAGAAAAAATTCTACTGCTATGAGCAAGGCGTGCAGTTGTAAATTTTCCAAAACGAGACCGCTAGTCTCAGCACTTTTTGTAACGTTGAGACGGCAACGTTCCACTGAGAAGCCAATTTATCTGGATTTTTTGCCAACTCCTTTTTTTGCAACAAAAAACCAGCACGGCTCTATCAGCTGCTTACTCCACATTTAATCGATGAGACTCATATTTTTCCCCAAATTTTCATTCCATATGGAAAACATGTGACAACCCGGTCGTTCAAAAATAACCTACAAGGTGCTTTAGCGATATTAGAGGCACAAAAAAGGTAACAAAGAGGTAAAAATGTACAAAGTAGGATTATTTGTGACAGGAGACAAATACTCTGCTACCCATACTACCCATATCGAAGATGATAGCCACGAGGGTTATCTCTTTCACCTCCTAGGTAATACATACGCTTGAAGAGTTTCCAGAAAAAGTGGATGTTGCCACGCCTTCATTTGAAGCATCATTTTGGATAGTAGGCTTACTGCCCATACAGACATCAAATGGCAAGAAGTAGCTGTGATTCTGTTACTGTTAGGTCTATGTAATCTCCTACAAAGATGTATTGAAGCCGACTAAAGATCTCTACAGCATTTTACTTAATTGCTTATAATCACATGGACTTGTTATTCTGCACTTTCTATGGTAGGAATGTGAAGCTTTGCGAAGAATGTGACAACCCTAACCTGGATGCATGGCTGAGATTACCCGGGGTAAACGTGTTGACTCCCATACTAACAGTGAGTAGACTTGTGCGTCGTTGACACGTTTACCCTAGGTAATTCCAATTATGCCGAGGCCCCTGGTGCTTGAACTGTTCAGTTCCAATAAACAGCTGACATTTCATAGAATTACTCCTCCATAGACAATATTCAAAGCCGTTCATATCAATAATTACATATCAATAACCAGTTATGGCTTAATTCCACTCATATTTGTGAATATGTACTGCAACACTCCGTAATATCAGATTATGCATAGATTTTTACATAATTCCGTATCAAACCCGAGCATTTATGCGAATGAAGTGACTCAGAAGTTTAGTGTACGATTAAAGTGGCAGCGGGCCAATTTTACAGGCACCACAACTAGCGAAAAAGTTAATGGATCAGTAAGTCTTCGGATTAGTGCTACGATGGGATGGGTGATTATATTTTTCTTCGTTTTCTAACCAAGTAAGCAATGCGATAGATTACCTACATATGATGTGGCAAGTGATCCCTAGGTAAGTAGGAAAACTACATATAAGGCTTTAAGTATCGAGTTTAATAGTAAATGTTAGCACAACAGCGCTGAGACCTCCGTGTTTTTCTATTCAGCTTCTCTCTCTACCAGTTAGAGCATTTCGTTAGTTTCCAGATCGCTAGCTTCTCGTCATATTCCGGATTGCTATCGCAGTGAAATAAGGGTTCATGGATTTCCTCAAATTTGATGGGAGAAACTATGGAAAACTACCTTCCTGACCAAAATAACTTATAAGTAAGTAAATATTTGGTAAAAGAAATAATAATAATAATAATAATAATAATAATAATAATAATAATAATAATAATAATAATAATAATAATAATAATAATAATAATATTAGGTCGTCAAGTATGAAATGTCTGATTTTTTGAGAGGTCAGTTTGACAGCTGGTATCTTCGGGGTTTCTTTAGGTCCACTCTCATCTTTCTTTCCATTATGAAGGTAAATTCTCCCTCTCTCAAAATCACCTATTTAATTTCTGACGAACTTAAAAATTTTTGTTTGAGAGGAACTTTTGTGAAACTACTCGAAGACAAAAAATCGTATCATTTCGGAATATTGGTTCCATCACGGAGCCTGTAAAGTGAGGATAACTCGAAATACCCTAGAAATGTTTGGAAAGGGAGTGGCTAATAAAGGGACGGGACACCGATGTTTTGACAAACTTCTTCCTAGTGATATAAACCTGCAAAGTGAGCGTTGTGATGAACCTGGATTATGATGCGTTGGAAGCTGTGGCTTAGGCGGATAGGAGTCAAACTGTGCCTGTATATGCAGCAAGGTTTGGCGTTCGTAACCCTGTATTATTCAGGTGTTCAAGGCAATGCGACAAGGTAAAGTGGCTCGATGAACGAATTTTTCACAGTTTGATCCCCAAAAATTGGTGCCATTTTTTGACCATTTTTTGCAAAACTGCGCTGCGTAAACCAGGGGAGCAAGGAGGGGAATCCACCTGCCATTCGTTGCACTGGCCAAACCTTGCTCTACTTGATCACAACTTCTCCCAAGTATTAGTCCACTTCTTGGTAGAGAAAATTTTCCACTTTCAACATGATGTTGGAAATGCCCTTCGCCACGTTATTGCCACCCTCTTCCAAGGCTTCCAAGCTGTTGACGCAACCATGCTACCCCTAAGATGGCAAGGCTGTGCCGGTAGCGTAGGGGCATATTTGGATTACTCGTACCTAATCTTGTTGGAGAAACATTACCCGAAACTGTCTCATTCAAAATCAGACATTTCATACTTGACGACCTAATAGATTAGGAATATTACTCCTTGTGCCACTAATGTTGGTCCGTGTAATGTTACTGGATTAGGTTTTACCATTTCGGGTAAACAGCGAGTGGTGGATAATGAAGCCAAGGTGCTCCTTTTTTACATTAATATTTTAGGATCTATCGTGATTCAATTACTGGTAATGTTCGATGCGATTGTTTCGCACCATGCTGATAAATTGAATAAAATAAATGAATAAATAAATAGATAAATAGAAAAATAAATAAATAGACATCACTGGCTTACTTACATAAGCTTTGATAGCTTTTTTCTTCATAACTGCACGTTACTCTTTAGGGTGTTCGTAAGTATCTACAAGGAATAACTCTCCTCCATTCTTTTCCTTTACACCCTTCCATTCCCGTCTCGATACGGAATTCTCCAAATTCCTTGCAAATTACACTACTGCAAATTCTGTACCTAATTCAAAGGACAAATAAATTTGTGCAAGCCTAATTGCTATCGATTTGGGTGTAACTCATTCCTTCCAAGAAAAAATTTCAATTTGTTTTTTCTAAGTTTGTTCCACAGGTTATTTTTGGATAGGGAAGAATGGGTCTATATCATTTCAATACTATGTTTCCTCACAAACTCTTCCTGAAATGGCAGAGAGTACTACAAAATAGCTATAAACTATGCATAAACCTTTTAGCTGCGGTTCACTCACCAAACACGTTCAGCAACGCCCTTTGCGCAATTTCTTTAATGCCTTAAAACAACCGTACTACAATTAGTCACCTCTCTCTCCCTGCAATACATGATTTCTGCCCACGGCCTCTGGGCGTGGTCGCCGAAATTCTCGATGAGTCGTCGCGTGCGTTCGCACCGAATCTCGTCCAGAATCTAAAAATGAAACAAAAACAACTCCACAAGGTCACTCGCATCCATAAACACACAAGAAGGGACGTTCTTTTCGCTTGAGTCAGCGCTAAAAAAAACGTACTTTTTGCGACGGTGCTCCAAGCATTGTGAGTATGATTTTTATTTGTCCGCTGACGCTACGACCTGGGAACAGCTCCCTTCTCAGGATCATTTCGGCAAATATGCATCCGACTGCCCACATATCAACGGCTGTGGAGTGCTCTGGCATTACGTAGAGAAGTTCAGGTGCCCTAAAAGTAGCTTTTAGAAGAAAAAAGGAAGTGAACTCCGAGCAGATGATGATTATTGTAAGGTAAAAACTGGTACTTCAGCTACTTCCGTGTTTTTTTTTTCTCCATAATCTTTCAGCTTAATCTCGTGAGGACAGAAAAAAGTGATGTATAGTGCATTCCAATAAAACTTTATAGTGTAATGACATTAAAACCCGGAAGCAAAAAACGTTTCGACATTTTCCCGAGCTGCTCTGGAAGTTATACATGAACTGATTGAAACTTATGAGCGGGCATCCATGAGTCTCTTATTTCGAGCTACGTATCTGTAGGCAGTTTCCTCCAATATCCAGAAAAATGGATAGCACTTCTGTGCATATGCAGAAAAATGATGGAAAGAATTCAGAGGTAAGAAGGACGTAGAGGGTGTGAACATTTTATATTGAGGCGTAGAGAGTTGAATTTTTGGTTTTCTGGATTTTTTTCCTGTTGAATATGTATGCTCATGAACTGTAGAGATAAACCTGTACATAGAACTTTAGAAAGCTTTATTCTAAGTGATTAGTCTTTTAACAAATTAAGGAATAACATTTTGAAGGCAGCATCCACGGAAATTGTTGTCCTAGATTTTAACGTAAGCTTGGGTTTTCGGCTAGGGCGGGCACGGATACATTAGTCAGTTCTGTCGAATCTCATGGATAAGGGAGTTTTAAATATTCCTTGTGCATTGCCATGGACCCGGTTGGTCTAGTTGCGAGGATCAGGTGTGACAAAAATGTCGATAACGCTGCCTTTTTCGTCACGTATTTTCTTGACTGATTTGTGAATTCGAATGGATTTGACTCTGCTAGAGTGAAAAAAAAAACAAAAATTGAAAAATGGGCGAATGTATATCACATAGACGTGTCTGTGTAGAAAAAACAAATCCATAGAGTGAAGGGTAGAAAAGAAATAATGTAGAGAAGATTCGAAAAACTGAGTGATTAAAGGCGAAAACAGTTGATCCCTATCACGCCAACCTAGCCCAGAAATTTCCGATAGCCTATTTTATCTTGACAATGCAGATGCCTTTAGCAATTCTACTTGCGAAGAATTACAGGGACTAGTGTAGATTCTCCAAAACATTTAGAATTCCAAATCTAAAAATTATCGTGGGTGCTGCCTTCAAGCACTTGGAAATTGCTGGATGTCTCTTAAGGGTTTTGCTTCATTTACTGGTAAAGAAATCATAACCATAGATAAGTGCTAGCTCAATCCATGAGACGAGGATATAATTATAGAGAATTTAGATAGGAATTTTATAAATATTGACTTGTTTGGAAACATCTCTGTAGTTCGTATTGTAAGATGCAAATTTTTATCCTTCATGTGCGATTTAGTGATAGTTTTTGTCATGAACCACAAACTTTTCAACGGTCAGAAGACTTGCAAAATGTTTCCTAGAAATTTTTAGCTGTTTCAGTGCCTCAAATTTTGCATCTCAAGGGAAAAGGCAGGATTAAAAACAGTAAGTGGATAATGCCGGACTTTAGTTCAAGCCAAAAGTGATATTGATATAGGCTTTCGACCACCACGCCTAATACTCAGATCAAATGGAAACTTTTTGCGAATAGAGCTTGTTCCGATTGCAAAAAACTATCCTTGACCGAAGTTTTTCCTAGGAAATACATTTTTTTATGAAGGGACCGAATAAGTTTATCTAACCAGCTATATTATGACTGTATATGACTGACTCCTGCATGTACTTGTTCATGTCCAATGAATAAATATCTCGACCTCAGGATTATAGGAGGCATTTGTTTTCAGTACATAGGGCTGCAATTCATGGCACAAATCCAAACAGACCAAGGATAGTTAGCATGTTTGGTTATCGTGTAGACTACGCGATGGTAGAAGAAGCAGAACGCAAAAAATGGTTTGGTATCCTGGTTTCGTTACGTTATGCGTTCATGAATCCTAGCCCCAATCCACTCTTACCCTAAGCATTTCTTTTCGACTTTCTAAGATGTATGTGGAGAATTCCACGGTCAACGCCCAGATGGGTTTTCCTTCTCGACATTGCTGGTATGTCAAGAATCTCATATGACTGCTTCCACGAAACCTGTTCATGACATAACCAACATGCAACAACAGCTCTACACTGTTGAGACTTTTGCAAACGAGTTTTTTATCCTCTGGAATTCGTTTTAGCATTCACCTGTATGGAAGTGTGGCGACGTGTTGTGTCATATAGAAGCAGTGCTCATCGGCTTCATCGATATGATCCTTCATCGCCAGTTTTGCCATGCCGAAATCAGCGATGCGTAGTGTACAGTCGCTGTTCACCAACAGGTTTGACGGTTTCAGATCACGATGAGCGATGCCAGCTGTGTGCAGATACTGGAAACAACTAACGTGTAACTTGTTTAGGAGACTATTTGATTAGCTAACACAAAATCAGTGATGCGTGATGCTCTTTGGGATCAACAAGCGCTTTGGGATTTCTTCCAGAAGTAATGGATTGGCTATTGTTAACAACTTTCGTTGAATGAGGAATTCGTTGAATTCTATCCGGAAACTCTGGCTCCTCTTAGAGTTTTGGGACATAAAAGTTGAAATGTTTGATATTTAGACATACGATGTTCAATAACTTTATCCAGAACCCATGACTCCAGAATTCAGGCAGAAGTTAGATTCCCCCCCCCCCCCCAAAAAAAAAAAAAAAAAA
>JARK01001521.1:192884-239938 GCA_000688135.1 Ancylostoma ceylanicum
GGGGGGGGGGGGGGGGGGGGGGGAGAGGATTCCTGTAATTTTCTTGCAAGAGTCATGGGACATGGCATAATGCTAAATTTCACCTAACAAACTAAGGGTTACTCTCTAACTGTCCGAATTACCACTTTGTAAACAACAGAATGTCTTTATGACAGTCGCGAAATTCAGAAGTATTACTTCTTTTTAAATAGTAACTCTTGTTCATATTACAATCTTTCTTCAATTTAGTGAAATCAGGGTCATAGTGGAGAATTCTAGTCTTGTCGTGATATTTCAAGTACATTCTCGCTCTCATCGGAAGGGCATTAAAGACTTTGCTTTCTGGAATAGGGAAAGATCCTAGCCTCGCTAGTGCCCCAGAAAGTTTGTACGGTGAGCTGATTTAGACAATACAAGATACACAAGTTTTCCTTAGAAATTAACCGGCCATAATTGTTTAATTGACTTTATTTCCGAGGACATCGCGCACTGATTGCGTCCTTTCACTTTCTTCATTATTTAGCGGAGAAAAACTGAAAATCCTTTAGTTCTCATGTTGGAGTGATTCTCTTAGCAAGTGCATGCTCTCGTTCTGTTTCCGTGGAACAACGTTTACGAGTGTTTTTTTTTGTCGTTGTTTTTATCGAACGAATGAAAAAACAGTTTTACGATGCACATGAAAAAGTTCCAACTAAAGTGAAATTTACAAAAGACATCTTACGAAGTAATTTTGGTAGGATAGATTAACAACCAAGCCCGCCGCGAAGCTGAAGGTGTACTGTCTCCTCAGTTGGCTCTGTTGCCGGTGACAAAGCAATGGCAGGAAACGACGAATTAATGGGAGTCACAGCAGCAAATGAATGAAGAGTTATGGATTTTTTTTAACCTACATACATTTGTGACTGGTTATTAAATAACTGGTGTCGAATATTTGGAAGAATAATAAAAATAAACAATAGAAAATAAGCTTGTACAATAATTTTTTACCTATTTGATAGAGTAATTTCGAAAATTTGGTGACCCATGTGTAGCCACGCTCCGTCACTCAATTCTTGACCCGCTACAGTTCCACAAAACTTCACATATGCCAAGTAATAAATGAAACAAATGAATGAGCGGATAAAATCTTTCCAACTGGGCTCTTGTTGCTGAAAACTTCATCACGCTTTGCTCAGAGATCTTTGCAAAACGTTGCCGGATGCCTTCCTGGACTACCCGATAGAAATCACTGAGGGCATTTCCAGCAGTTAACCATGAACACTGCGATACTTGATTCTGGATGTCTACAGGGCGTCCACTCGTCTCGGATGGCTAAATGGTCAGAGTAGCAGTTTGCATTCTGGCCCTTATTCTGGTTACAATCCTTGTGACACCCAGAGTTTAATAGGTTACCTAATAGTGCCTGGAATCCGCTATACTTTGGACCGAATAAAAATCGAATAATTTTGTTTCTTTAATAACAATCTAGGAAGCAATTCGAACATCTAGATATTCGGGAATGAGGAGGCCCTAGTGCTGTTTTTTTCATTCGTGCAGCAATGTATTGGTCTCGTATGTTGGGACATTTTCCATTTATTCGAAGTCGAATATTTTTGCTCTCGAATATCGAATATTTCGAATAAATCGAAAATTCTAATGTTCTAACATTAGAGACCACTGTGGTGTTGTACGAAAGAGAAGGAGAGCTTTGGGGCTTTTTCATTCTCAAGTATCTGGAAGTTCAAATTGTTTCCTGAAATGTTATTAAAGTTATAAAAATTATTCAATTTTTATTCGGTCCAAAGTATAGAATCCACTATCAAATACGTACGTCATCCGCGAGCTCGGCTAGTCCAGGAATGCTCCAGGCATCGTTTTGGATATAAAAATCAGGATAAAAATAGTTTGAAAAAAGAAATTCGATCTATCACCCCATGAAAGCTAATAAATCGCCTCATTCAATCAACCAGTTATCCATTCCTGGGATATCCAAAGATTTCTGCAACAATAACTGGTGAGTTTCCTTACCTTAATCTCAGCTTGATTGCTTAACTAAATGATTAGTCACACTTCTGTTATATCATACTTAAAGTTTTACTTTGTGTGCACGCAACACTATGCTATGGAAGTTTGTCCTCTCCAAGGGGCAGCATTACATTTTAATGGAAAAATTACTTTTGTTCCATGAACGCGACCATTGTTTGCAAGGAATTTTTTCTGTTAATTTGAAATGGAGCCTGAATGGTCTCACACAACAGTAAGACCACTAATTTTTATGCTTAATTAGAATTACCACGAACGAAAGAAAAAAAAAGTAAAGTAATAGTTAAACGATGATCCAATAACGATTCAACCGTTAGCGGTACCATTTGATGTGCTTTTAAATCGACTTTTGTACTTTTGTAGATTAATATCCTTGCGATAGGCGTTTTTGCGGTCATTAGAGTCCTCACAGTAAACATTGCCATTGAAAATACGAAATATCACGTACTTAGCAGCTGCGCTGACGCAAAACTGCTGTGGATAATTTGCGGGAAGAAAAACGAGTTCAGTTTAGGTTCCTCTGTCTCTCGGAAATCAACGAGGAACGCCGGAGTGCTGACGAACGTTGAGTTCGCTGCGCCTAAGAAAAAACGCAGCGGCTTCTGGCGAAAGAACTTTCATGGGCTAATTGAATCAGAGTTGCTTGCCACTCCTTTTACTTTTTATGGAAATAGTACCGGTTTGCCAACAAAGCATTTTAGCAAGGTCCCAAAGCGCTCACCTGCTCGGAATCCAGAAATCGGTGGCGTTTTCCTCACCGCTCGAAGAAAGTAAGGCGCCAGGCGCGAGGCTGGTTTACAGTTAGGTCCTGGTTCTTTTCGCGTACTGTTCCATGGAAAACCACATGTACTATCATGCAGGTGCAGCCTTATACAGAAGGCTATAACTGTGTACATTTCGGCGAAAAAATCCGTCCGCTCTATGACAGTTGAGAGCAAAATTGTGCGATCGCATTCACTCACTATTTGTACTTCGCTCAAGTGCTCCTATAAAGGATGCGTGCCGGACTAAATAAGGGGTGTTGCGGCGCTTTAGATCCCAAATACCTCTCAAATACCAGCTCTCTGATCCAGAAAATGTTCCTTGACGTTAAAGAAAAACTTTACGACAACGTGTTTCTTTTCAAAAGATACGCAGCTACAACATGGATTTCCTAACCTGATTGCTGGATATTTCCATGCTGCAGCTAATTCAACCTGACATCATCATGTTATGAGACCAGAGACACAGACAAATTGCCGAAAGGAGACAACGAACATCATGCAAAGCGGTGAAATTATCCGTGTAGAATCCACGAAGGTAGCCAAGGAGCTGAGTGAAAGCCTTGCGAGAGCGCACATGCAACACTGAAGCGGTCTCATGAATTTCTATACGTTCAACTGTAAGCAAAACATTTAATCCAAAGAAAATGAGCTTTGAGCATCAAGTTCTGGATGCGGTCCAGCGAAAAACGCTGTCCGATTTCAAGTATTCGAACTGGGCATGCTGGCCGGCTCTTCTGGTTTCATAGGCAAACACACAGTGGCGGCTAACCGAGCTAGCAAACTCGTCAATATACTTCCAGATCAGCCGAATCCAGAAATTCTCTTGGGATAAATGAATTCAACATTTGGTATGGGTTATTTTACTGAAAAGTGTGCATTATTGTGATCTTGCACAATCGATTTTCATCTACGTCTCGAGAGAGTGTGAGGAGAGGCAAAAAAAAAAAACAGGCATCCACCTAGGATCCGAATACATCAAATCTGCAAAAATTTAGCTTCAACCATAGGGTTTTTCAAAAATTTAATTTGAACATCAAATTGGCCAGGAATATGCCCGATGTATCAACTGCTAAAAAGTAATAATATATCAGGCTGGTCCAAAAGTCTTGGCACCGAATTTTATACATTAAAAACAATTGTAACATTGTTTTTCATGGATGGAATCTAGTCTGCCAATATTTATAGTTGAGAATTAGAAAGAGATCCTACCACATTCTATTGCCAGAGTATTTCAATTGAGGGTCAAAAAATTCAGGATCGAAAAATGAATGTTGGTGCAAGATTTTCTGGCCAACTTCTGGATTCTATTCTTAGTAGGCCTTTCACCTGCCTTGAAAATACAAGCTTCTCACAAAGATGAGCCTGAAATTACCTGAAAACGGCGAAATTTCGCAAAATGCTTGAGATGTGCGGACATTTTCAGGAACATACCAGGGCGACAGTGGTGCAAGATCCTGAGAGTAAAAAATTTTCCTCCACTCACAGTACCAACTGGTAACAGTGTGTACCCTATGCTACAAATATTACCGAATATCCTGCATTTCTAAATCTGTGAAAGTTCCAATACACCAATTAACACCTTAGTTTCAGCACGTGTTAGCTAACCCACTTGTGCACGCAAATTTGTTTGCCCTATGGGCGTGGCATTCGGAGAGGTTCCGAAATCCAGCAATAAGTCAAACAAAAGAGAATACAATCCAGAAAACCATACAGTTAAGCATTACCATGTGGAAATTCAATGCAGAATCACCGAGACCTAAGAGGAATTTAAAAAATTGTCTCTCTTCAACAAGCATTAAAAAATTATGTTATCCCCAACCACGGATAAACGCAACGTCTACCGCTCGCTCAGGATTCTCTCATGACATGTATGTATTTGGTACCCATCAAAGATTCCTTATAACTTGGCACATATAGACATATAGTTGACGAGAAGTGCTAAACCTAAGGTATTGGAGTAAGCCTAATGTTTTTTTACTTAAGTTGATATGTTTTCTCCGTATCGAAGAGACATGTTGTAGTTAAAACAGTTGAGTTTTTGTAGGTCCACTGTTTTCTATGCTGTCACAGCTGTTTGCTTGAATATCACGATGGCGTCATGTAATAAATGTTTAGAAACATGATATATAATTTTTCAAATTTTTAAAAGCATCTATGCAAAATAATCTGCAAAGAACCTCCCTCCCATCCCGATAGATACGACCTTACTTACCTATGACCTTACCCTACTGCATCATTACCTCAACATCTTTCCACCAGTAACAGCCAAAAACGAGCTTTGACAAATCGGACAATCAGCAGCCTCTTTTCTGATGCCTTAACAGGTGCGCGAGGACACTTAGTGTTAGTGTGGATTCGAAGGTAATCAAGGACAATGGCCTACTCCTTCATCACCAGGGAAAGGAAATATCCTAGCCTTTACAGAAAGGCAGCTACGTAAGCTGGATGTTTTTACCGATGGGACAATCCTTAACATATGGGAAATAGACCAAGAAGCAGAGAAAATTAGGGCTATCCACCCAAAAATTTAGATAAATTTGAAGCGAGGAAAACTACTAAGAAAATAAAATTGTATAGACAAACCAAAAAGTAGGAGGAAAAGACCAGAAAACAAAGCGAGCCGATATCGCAACTGGATATCACCTGTAGTGATTACAATTTCTACAGTTTCCAGTGTAATTTTTATAGTTATAACTTTAGCAAATTTTCCATTTCTTTTTTCAATAACCGTTCAAGGTTTCAGCGCTAGACCGCATCACTCTCTTCCTGAGAAACCTTCCAGAGAGAAGCTTTTACCTGAAAGAGACCTATTCTCCTGCACTAACCACTAATTATTTTCAACTGTAACACGAGAACAATGGTCGAAAAAAAAAGCAGAAAAAATAAACCGACAAAAAAATTTATCGGCTGGAAACCCATTTGCCAATCGGCGTCCCCTAGAAAGGGTGTCCTTCAGTTCAGCTAGCAAATGACCGCTTTTTACGAGATCGTATTGTATTCACGCTACATTTGCTTAGTGAATACGATGAGGCGAAGTCGAGAGAAACGTACGCAGAACGTTCCAGAATTCTTCACTCACTAGTGAGAGTTGTGCACGTTTCTAACAGGTAATGGTGCGTTGCTTGCATCATTCACCCTTTCACCAGGAAACAGGTTTACATGCGTATAGTAGCATGTCATTATTAGGTTTTCTACCTGTACACACTCACAACAGTAATCGGTGTGTGGACTAGTTTATAAGCACTCACGTTGTTGTTACAACATTGATGGAAAATGTTGCCATCATCGCCGTCCACATTGGCAGTGCGCTTCATACATATTATAAAACAACCCACCCCNTGAAAATAGAGTTATTGCAGAAAAATTTAAAATTAGCTTAAGAAAACACAAAACTGATTTACGAAAACCCAAGGATTAAAGCAGAAATTGAGGGAAAACTATTAAAACATAAACAGTTCCTCGAGATGAAATAAAGTGCTACTTTGTCAGGCGCTCTGAACATATCGCTGTTCAAGACATCGAACATTTCGTTAAAACGAATGGGTGCTCTCAACCCGCTTTATCCGTTTAAAAGGAAAGAACGACATTGAAATGGTTGAAAAATTGTAAACATCGGAGAACCGAAGTGAAACCATTCAAAATGACACCAAAGTTTGGCGATTGGTGACCTCTTAACATCCACTGTGGATACACCTACCCGGTAGACTGCCGTGAGCAGTACCTTGCGGCAGTATGCCTGTGGCATGGCCTAATAACATGAGTACAAGGAATCAATGCAAGGCTATTGATTCTTCTAGCTCTTTGGCCTTCAACTACATTGTTGAATCATTTGAACCAGTATTCCAGAAGTATTAGCGCCCCCCCCCGCCCACCGCCCTCCTCACATTTTGGAACACGGGCTCTTCGCCAAATCTCGGATCTTTTCCTCACTACCAGCAGGAGAAACAGCCTTCTGCAAAATGTCTGAAAATTGCAAGGAATTATCTTATCCAGAGGATCGGCTTCTACTTCAGAATAACTAGTTACTACTAGACCACATACTTCCTGCCTCTTTTGGTAGAAGATAGTAGGCTCGTTGAGTCCATAAATGAACTAATTTTTAGGATAATTGTTCTAGAGAACTTCGGGGGGACACGCTCTAGATAGATTAACTTCCCCTTATTATTTTTATATATACTCTTTCTTTTTTAACCATGATTAAGGGAGAAGGATAACATTGGAGGATTCCCATAAAAAGCTCCACTTAATCCAGCCTGAATTTCGGTAGGGATGTAATCACCCTGAGTTGCGTAGTACCATCTGCTGTGTCGAAGTCAAAGTCAGAGTGAAGATATGAGAAAAACCACTTCGAAAAACTTTGAATACTGTTCGACATCAATGTATGTCTATAGCAAGGATTTGCTACCGGGAAGGAAGAGAAGCAGTAAAGAAATTCTGCTCCAGCTCTATTACCTGCTATCATATGACTTCTGGATCACCATCTAGGATTGATCAACGATGTTCATAATTTCAGGAGGATGATGGGTACTGTGAACCATCCTAGTAAAGTTCAAAAAATGGAAATGAAGAAGGAAAAATTAGTCTTTCAAGAAGGCCAATTACAGCAAAGCAAATCGTCTGGTAGTAGTCACGTTCTCGGCCGTTGTGGCTCGTCCAGTCAGCTCTGACTCACTGGTCAGGACGTTGGTGTTTTGGAACGGGATGACATGGTGAGCGGTTGTTGTACTATCACTCGGACAGTGCAGAGAACTACATACGAAATGTTCAAAATCCCAGGAGTACGGACTGCCGAGGGTGCTAGGTTTAGGTTCTAAATGGATAGTAACACATTGGAGACGTTATACCTGGCCGGCAGTTCTTCGTTCCAGATAGCAGCTCCGTAAAAATGAGAAAAAAAAACTTCCAAAAATATAGCTCGCAACGGCTTTGCACTACACCCTTAGAGGTGTAGCAGAGAAAATAAAGTGAAAATCTCCATTTTCCTGGAACTGCAGCTTTTTTCCGATGACTGTTCTATTTGCACTACATTGTGTCTATCTCATTCTGGAGCTTATGACGCTAGGATTTTGAAGAGGAATCTGCATGCGGCGACCCCGTTGAGATGAGGTTGAGGGGTTGGTTAATCCAAGATGAGATTGGACCATCAAGTGCGCCAAAGGATCTTCTGACACTGCTCCGAACTCCTCCCATTACAGCACTAACTATCTAGTATTGGCATTGAATAAGGAGGTATCCGTATTCCGAACTTTTAGGAAGACGCTATATTTCAAATGTGCTTCCCTTAAAACATTTCTAAAATCTTTGATCAATCAGCTGGAGTAAGTGGCAAGTAAGTACATACTTATTTAATGTGTTTTTTGGTACTACCTAGGCAATTAGAGAGCGACGACCTACTTCAAACTCAAGTAGCGGCAGTACGAAATCACTTGTATGTACTTTTATACCGTAGTCTACAATTATTTCCATAAAATTGTCATATGCATTCAAAAAGTGCGGTTTTACCTGACCAATTCTCTGGAAAAAACTGGTTTTGAACAAATTTGTATAGCACAGTCAGCGGTTAACTAGAGCAAAAACTCGTAAAGTTGAAGGGTTTTTCCAGGATTTCTTAACTTTCGCTATAGCGACTTCCTAAGAGAATTTTCCCACCTCTTTCCTGAATACTGTAACACTGGAACTGGCTCCTGTACTGCATTAGCTTCAAGCAGTAGCGAAGCGCTAATGATTTCTCGAGCTGTACCGGTTCCTTGTCATTGGTGTCACGTTTTTGCTGAGAATGCGGGGGAAAATTTCTGAGTTGGCGGCAATTTCATCATTTGTTTGCACGGTTCCTCGATGAGCTTTTTTTCCCGGTGGGATTCTCAGCAGTAGCTGTGACTAGTTGTTCGAAAGAAAACGAGGTAGAGAATAGAACACGGCTTGTTCGAAATATTAGGGGAAGTGGCTTTTCAGGATCTCTTGTAGTAGGGTGAAATTTTCTGGATCATAAGATTAAGTGCGTGTAACAAAGTGGAAACAAGAAGCTTCATTACTATGTAATGTTAAACAGAACGATTCTTACTAGTATAAGCTAATAGTAACATCTTAGAGATGACTGAAGGCTTGAAGCTACAGCTATGAGTAATTTTATGATGTAGTCGCTTCTACCATCAGCAACTGGGTTGAATCCTAGAACGTCTATGGACCATTCTGGATATTCAACGCGGCCCTGGAAAACAAAATCAGAGAATTTTTGCTATCTCTTATTTTATTAACAAGTAAATATTTTTTGCAAATATGGACCGACCTCAACATTAAATAATTAATAAACAATAACTATTCAATGCAGTAGTACTAATACACAATTTCACTATATTCAAGTAGTTTATTAGTGTTCAGTTCTCTCGAGCTGGATTCTTGATTTTCCAGCATGGCCAGGTTCCCCAATTTTTTCTATTAAAACACTTATACTCATTTGAATGGGCATTACAATTTTACTGAAATTAAATAAAACTGTAAGAACTCATCCATGCTAATATGGGATTTGATTGGTACGGATTAAAATTGTTCAAAATCTTCTGGCAAAACAAATTTCAAAACTCAAATTACATAGTTATGTAGGGCAGGTCGAAAGCGCTCTTTTGAAATACTCAGTGGCGAGATCCATAAGCATTCTCGGATGGACTGTCTCCTTATTCAGAACGGGGAAGTTTTTTTTTTGGGAAAGGACGTGATACGCCCTCCAATTTTTACAGCTACTTGACTCAAGCATGCAGCTTGGACCGAATCTACCCTTTTTACCCGGAGGGCTTGCCCACTTCAGGAAGACGGGTAAGTCACAACCTTCCCAGGAATGGTCACGAATCCTGCCACAGAATTAGGACAACTACACTACTGTTGCATAAAGCATCAACTTTCTGATCCATATGAATAATTTGCAAGGACACCACTTCATCTTCCAGTAATTACGAAACTCTTATTGAAATCTCGTGTACCTCATTCTACAAGCTGAGACTCGCACGCGCTTCTGGCCTCAGTAGGTGGGTTCTGAAAGGAGAAACAATAACAAGGGGAAAAAAAGAAAGAGATAGATAAGGAGAAGAGATAAGGTTTCGTAACATTGCAGGTATAAAACACTCCAGTGGAATCAGACTGCCACGTTATTTGCGTCTTGACACTCTGACTGTCTGCGCATCCGCGCATTTCAGTCACATCAGCATTTTCATTCCCTATTGATTATTTGGTGTATGTAGCATCTAGAGCAGGTCTGGACCATTGGAGTCTCCCAGAGTCTCCGAACTGAAGAGCATTATTCATTGAGTACCTGTCTTTCAAGCATCTCCACTTCATTATGATCAGGACGATCCCACTTGCAACAGCAGGTGCACACAGAGACGAGTAGGACGACAATGATGAGGCCCTAAATGTGCAGTCCATTCAGTATTTCCCTCATTGTGATTTCTGTGTAAATGAGAGAAGTATTACTAGGTCGTCCCGGAAGTCTTACACCAACTTTCAGGGTTTCGATCCAGAATTGAGTGGACTTGAGTTGAAATTCATTGGCAATAGGATGTGGTAGGCTGTTCTTCTAATTCTCAACTATAAAAATTGGTAAACCGGGTTCTATCCATGAGCAATAATGTCGTGATTGTCCGGAAAAAGTGTTACATTTGGTGCAGGACTTTCGGACCAACCTAATATGCTGTCAAATATTTTAGTGCGTTTAATTTAAATCGATTATTTTTCCTAGAGTTTTCACTGTTTTGCCAGAAGCGTACATCCATTCGCAAGCGTTCTTCTTTCTCTACACGGCAGTGGTGATCGTTTCCTGATTAGTCTGGATTCATCCAAGCAGAGGTCATTCGAAATGGACATCCTGGGAAGCGAAAAAAACACACATCTTTGACATTTGCTGTAAGTACCTGTACTAAATTTTACTGAGGTCGAAAAGCCATTGATGTGGCTCAAAACGTTGTCGTCTTGTGAAGAGAGTACGTTACTGTCGATAATTCTACTCAAAATTGGCCTAGGTTGTCCCAAAAAAACCTGGAGGGAGGAGCTCAGCCACAAAGGGCGGTGCCCACTCACAGTGGACGAGCTAGTCAATCATATTCCCTGTCAAAAACGACCATCCACCACTTGCCTCTCATTAAATTTCGAAATCTGAGGAGAACACAAGAACTTGAAAACCTAATACACATTACCTATAAATGTCTAAAAAAAACAATTCCTTACCTCAACCACCACTGCGATAAGCAGCGTCAATTTTGTCCACCTGTTATTGGTCGGAGATGGCTCATCTGCATACAGGAAGTAGCTCATAGTAACATTCACGGCAGTCATCCTAGGATGCTATACGAATAGGGAAGCATTTGCTCATATCTCAGGATCCTCCTAAAGAATAAAAGTTCCCAAACTAACCTCCTTGGAGGTTCCGTAGCCAACTGACCCTTGTCGTCGAAAGGAATGAAGGTCGGTGTTATTGAGCCTGGAACTTAGAAACAGCAGTTTCTTAAGACTAATAGGTAGGGAGAAGACTGTAGGACGGCTGTGAGGACGAATGTGTTGGACACAAGCAAATATCCGTGGATACTGCGGTTTGGATAACTCTTTCACGTACTGTCAAGGTTTATTGTATGTAAGTACAGATAAACCCTACCTTTTTCTCTCCTTCGAACGATCTCCAGATAGAATACTGCGGAGGACTCCATTCTTTCGTGGATAGTGTCTCCCAAGTCAAACGAAGCTTGGATATTGTCATCGGTGTAAGCAATCACCAAGGAAATGTGATCTTCTTCAGTCGCAACAGCAAGAGAGCCCTTAAAAAAAAAGACGATTTTTCCGGAAAAGAAACTCGCGCGATTTATTTCTGAGTTCTCTCCCCTTTATTGCTTCATTTGCCTGAAGATCGCGCTCATTCTTCCTATTTTCTTTTTCTTGGAATCAGACCGCACAATGGCTCTAATCCTTTCGTGACTTATATCCTCAGCGGTGTCTGGCTTTGATTTTCCAATCTATGTAAACCTATATGTGGATGAAACAAGATCTGCGTACCTTAGTAATTACCCACATTCCAGGTTGATTGTACTTGGCCAACGCTCCACCAATACAGTGCCAGTCGTCTAGAAGAGTGTCTTCAATCTACAAAACAACAAAATCACATTTGCTGCATGATAACTTATGGAAAGGCAACTCTGGATAAAATTTATCCAGTTGCTTATGGGGAGAAGAAAATAAAGACAATGTAGATTTCATGTAATTTTTATGGTCCATATGGTTTAGTAGGATTAATATGGTGATTTGTTTCCATTGATCCACTACATACATTTTGTGGGACATGCCTTATTTAGTGATACAGGGTCTCAATTATACCACTGCAGAATGACTAATGACTAATAAAAAACTGAGGAACAGTGCACTTCCCCAATGGTTATTCGAGATTTGAAGGGAATCAAGACTATGACATTCACCACAACGTTGTCGGCTCCAGCAACCTTTCTCCATGTAAATGTCTCACCGTAATGTTGTGGATGCGAGAGCAGCTAAAGTTCGTCCTTTCAGAGCTTCGAAAGTTGAAATGCTCAACAAGCACGCCGATCTGACGGGTGACTGCGATTAGGACCGAGAAGAGTACGAATTCTCTTGCATTCCAACCGTGCATTATGATCCAGGAAGTGACATAACCGACGCTGTGAATCTGCAACGAGAAACGGTTCATTAGATTCCTCGACTCCCACCATTGAGAATTTTTCGAAAATCCATGCATTCGCGGGTTTTTACTCTACTACACACTTTTGGTATTACTCTCAATACTGGGTGCCCCAAAATAATCTCCACACCCTCAACTCGAAGAAAATATCTTGATCTGAAGAAATGAAAAATGTCTTAAAAGGGCAAATTTCGAGGCTTTTCATGTCAAAAACTAAACAGTTACAATCAGAGTTGGGATTCATGAACGCATAACTGGGTGTAATCAGGCGAGAAAACCAAATTTGATGTGCTGATCATCCTAAATTTACATATTCTTTCGGATAGCCTATCGGGCAGCTGTGGTTTACACGGTGTGCGTTCCACGAATTCTAGCCCATAACGTCAAGGAGGGTTAGAGAATTCCGTAATTGGGGTCGAAACTGTTGTTTAACCGTCTTCCTCGGAATTTTGCTCAGACGCTGTCTTCGAGGTTAGAGACACTCAGAATGACCACCACTGGCAGCGAAATACCCAAATACCAGGTGTGGTAAAAGGGTGTGGTAAAAGGCGAGCTTATCAGAAAATTCTGATGAAAATATTTGTCTGGAGATAAATAATGGCGATGAAGATACGTATGTCGAAGATCTTATCTGGTAAACTGATTCAATACCGTTATTTTCCAGCTATTAAGAGAATCCAAGCATCATAGTGAGCATTGTATACCCCACAAAAGTGTTCCTATCGAAGCCATATGATTTGTTTGCCTTTCTTATACCTGGTATTGCATGTTGTACTGCTGCCAGTGATAGTAACCTTGTACAACCCTTATTTTAAAGTGAGCAACTGTCATGAACACAGTTCATGGCTATGGATGTCGTCGTTGGCTTTGTAACATTCTGTGGTCCAAGGCTGACAAGGATTCACATAGAAGGCGGGAGCTTAGTTCAAATCTTCCAAAAATCTAATTTAGTATTAGCCATTCTTTACCCAAGTCTACATAAAGGTAGAGACGATATGAAAATGCTTATCCAAAATTCGTGGAGGTTTCCGGGGAGATAGAGCTCTCAGCTTGAAACAGACCCTAGGTTTCCAGTACTCAGTAGGATGCAGTGTGAAACATTACATGTTTCGAGCTGAAGCTATACTTGTGAAATGCTGTAGAGGAGGTTTAAGGGGAGAAAACAGCGCAGGAAATTTTTAAAGCTTTTCTTTCAAAAAGCGTATCAGTGTGGCATGATACACCAACATCATTTTTGAACAAAAGCCATTCCTCAGAGCAAGGCGGTTTCTTTTTCACCAAAACAACGGAGTAGACCTAAAATTACCGATTATTCCGAATGTTCTCCGGAACCTTACAGCTCTTCCCTGTGCAGGAGGTTCAGCAAGAATTCGTATAAAGACCGCGCAGAAATAGAATTCCTTGGATTTTTGTGGTTCATAATATGAAAGTCACTCTAAATTTCACTCGTACAGCTTTTGGAGACGGAGATAGCCTGTTACTTTCGATTTCCACTTGAAGGGAGCACCCACGATAATTTTCAAGTCTTAAATTTCAAATGTTTCTGAGAATCCACCATCGTCCCAGTAATTCTACGCGAGCTGAATCTCTGAAGGCATCTGCATTCTCGAGATAAAATGGGCTAGACAAGGTATCCGGGTATTGACCAGATTGGCGTGATACGGATCAGCTGTTTACGCCTCTTATCACTCAGTTTTTCGATTCTTTTTCACATTATTTCTTTTCTACCCTTTACCGTACGGTTTTGTTTTCTTCTTCCCAGACACGGCTATGTGGCATACGTTCTCCTGTTTGTTTTTTTTCCTCTAGCAGGCTCAAAAACACGCAATTTCCCAAATCCATCAAGAAAATATGTGACGAAGAAGGCAGCATTATCGACTTTTTTGCCACATCCGACAAGCGAAACTCCACCAAACTGTCCTCAGGCAATAAATAATAGGATTGCATTTTCCAATGAAACTTCCAGAAAACTCTATAACAATTGTCACTTCTCTATTTTACCTTCGCTCTGAAGATCCGTGTTGGGTCATTGGTACGGTGTAGTGAAAATAATTAAATAAATAGTCCAGACCTGACAGACTACATACTTGAGCTGCTAATGTGCTGGCTTAGCGTGTGCAGCTTCTTTGGCGCTGTTCCTGAATTTATGGCACACCCTTTGCTAGTGGACCTTACGCAGTTCGAATAAAGATCATGTGCGAGTCCAAGGTTTCCTTTCTTCAGGATCCCTTGTTTTTTTTCCCAAATTTCTTTCCACAAGAAGCTATCAAAGTCAGACAAGGGTCTTCGAACATACATAAGTTACTACCACTTAAAAGTAACAACTTGTTGACGGAGAGGGATGAAGTAAAATTAGTAGAAAAGTGGCCAGAACGATTGGCTGGAAGAGCCTCGAAGTCTCGTGATACAGTGACGATGAGGCAAACGGACTGTTTGGCATGATTGCTTGAAAAAAGGCAGAAACATCTGTGCGCATCGGCATTTGCCTCTTGTGTAAAAAGACAGCGCGACGTTACGGTGCGCGATAGTTTCAACCTCAAAAGCTTGACTTCGAGAACAGTCACTGGGCTACTGTTAACTTCAGGATAAGAGCGATCACAGATGGAGAGGAGGGTGCGTGGGGGGGGGGGACAAGAATGACTAGTCGAATTTCACGAAAATACGAAATAACCAACGTATTCAATGACCTCACGGTACATGTGATATTCAGCGCAATTAATGATAGAAAGAGCCAAGAACTTTGCAGCTCATTTTGCAATCCATGAACCTACAGTACTATTACTTTTGGATAAATATTTGACTGCGAAACTATTTTAAAGGGTTATATTTGCATCTGCCATCCGGGTTGGTTATTTTTTGACAAAGTTCCCACTTTTTTGCCCACGCCTTGTTCACCCATCACCTTTACCCTTCATTCACACGAGCGTCAATGCGTTTGACCTGAGTAATCTCAACGATGCATACAGGCCCAGGATTTTTAAGCAAAAACTCCTTAACCGAATGAAGAACGCGCGGATATCTGTAGGTCTTTACATTGTCAAAAGCGCTGCCTCGTTGTGTTTGTTTCCAATATTGACGAAAGCTCTAATACCAGTTATGATCGCAGTTACTTACAAATTTTATGAGTTCATTATTTCAGAAAAATGCTAGAACAGAGAGGAATTATATTGAGTCAAAATGAATCATTAAAATTAATGGCGTGACTCACCGGTGAGCCATTCGACCATCGGATCGCTAACGTTGTGGATTTCCAAACGATTTCCTGAAGTGGACGTTGGTACTGCTATTCCTTTTTCTGAGATGACATGACAAACACATTAGCTGGCCAGCCAAATTCCTGCACACCGCCCAGATCCAGGTGAGCTCTTTTCGTGATCCGTCTTCTATTTTTCTTGATTTGCTGGATTTCTCGGAATTAATGTGCTTGAATTTGAGAGATATGAAGTAAGTTCTGGACAAAAAAACTAGGATTAAGTGAAAACGAAAACGGTGGCTCAGCCTATTTAAAAGAAAGTTTATGAGGACCTCTGCACCACCTACGAGCCAGGTCAGTGAGCATAGCAGAAGCTTTGCAATTGTTCTCTGCAAATTTTTTTTATTGATTTTCATTGTTCCTCCTGCTTTTTTATAGAATTTCGGAGTCGATGTGTTCTGATCTGGGAGATTCGAGTGTTAACTCTGGGGCTAATAAACTAAGGTTAGGAGAAAAGATAACGCTGGCTCATGAGGTTTTGATGAATGTTTATGGGGACCTATGGACCACCCACGGACCAACTTAGTGGGCATAGTAGAGGTTTTGCAATTGTTCTCTGTTCATTCTTTCTTATTGCTCTTTGGTGTTCCTCCTGTTTTTTAAGGGATTCCGGAATCGATGTGTTCTGATTTGGGAGATTTGAATTCAGTGCCAGACAAAAAAAAACGTAATTTAAACGAAAGTTAATGCCAAAGTTGCAGAATGAGTTAGCTAATGCGGATTAAGAGAAAGTTCATGCGGACCACCCACGAAGACAAAGCCGGAGGTCAGTCAGCTTAGCAGATTTTTTACTAGTGCTCTCTATTTATCTTTCTTCCACGCTTTTCAATGCTCTTCACATTTTTTCCTGTATATAAGGAATAAATCCCAAATTATGGCACAGACCCATCAAAAATAGCACAACAGGCTAGTTATTGTATGCAGAAGTGAAGAACCTGAGGCTATCTTTGCATTAAATTATTTGGGTCATGCTGGCGCTGGACGCTTTCACTGTTGCATCGTCGGGCGATCGGTGCGCTCTCACCGACATCATGATACTTCGGATTTCGCTTTTCCTGGCTCTACTACACTCCACTTTATCCAGCACGTTCAGTGAGTCTTTTAGCTTTTTAATTATTTTGGTAAATTTAGCGCAGCAATAGGTAAGACGTAAAAATATAATTTGATAAAAATAGCCATAATATGTACAGCGATAAGTTATGTTGTAGAGTAATATAGGTTTTATATCCATAACATATCTTGAAAAAACTTGGATTACCAGCGATGTTCGTCTACGTGAGATCACATGGACCTGTACGCGTTTTCACGATAAATTCAGAAAATGTTTGCTCTTGAACTCACACAAGATAAAATCCTCCTAAAACCGATGGCTTACTCCTCGCTGTGAAATCCCCTCCGCTGTTTATTCCGGAGCAACATCCTAAAAACGCGTGAAATGTCCCATCCTGAAAATGCGTGATATTTTCGGGAATATTTCATGTAATTACAGCGTCGAAATGTTTTTCGTTCAAACAAAATCACGGAGTCTCGAATTCGCACTCAATCGCGGAACTCTTCCGGGTAACCATCGGTGATTGCCTCAACTACTGCATTCTCAACGCTGCTAAGATGGGGGTATGTTCAAAAAAGAGTAATTTTCCAGGAAAAGGTTAAAATCAAGGATAATTTTGTGATTTACCTAGGATGGATGCGCAGCGGTTGTATATCACAAACTCTATTCTACCTGCCAACTCTATGGACACAATGGCCATTTCAATGGTGAGTATTTTGTGGATTAGATCCTCCAAGGGTTCCTGTAATTTTCCACTCCAAAAGTATGTACTACTAAATTGTAAGTATTTTGTTTGGAATACTGCAGTAAGTCGCACTGTTTCCATCCTGCTTCTACTGGAATTTTGGAAATCTACTGTTGCCCTTGCTCTATACATATCCTTATAACTGTAACAGTAAAGGTTGAAATAGACATTATGTACCTTCCTTAGTTTGAAAAATCCACGGCTTTCAGGATCCGCAGTGGTACCAGCTGATGCACATGATTTCTATGAGCGCACCAGCTGGGTAGGTGTGTGCCAGGACAAAGTTGGTTAGTATTTAGACCGTATAGTTATTAAACTTAACTAGTTTTCCTAGAATTCAACTTTTCTGGGGAGTATGCAAGTGTTATTATTAATAATTACTCATACTTGTTACTATTTCCGTACCAAAACGAGGCTACAAGCAGCGTCCACGACAGTACGCCGCCCACACAGAGCCAGTTTCTAAGCCAGTCGACATGTCCCATCTTGGAAACTTTGTGAATCTTCAAGCTGGACGGGAACTAGTAATGGTATGTTTCTGACGAATGTATGGATCTAGTTAGAAAACATAGATATCCAGGGTTTGCATGGATGTGCACGAGGTTGTGGTTTTCTTGGCTTTTCGTGAAATCTGCACGAAATTTGCAAAAAATAAGACAAAAAATGCGTTAACCATAGGCATAAGCACGTGTTTTTTCAGTGAATTTTGCATTCCTTTTCCATGAATTTGGGCTCACTCATTAGAAAAATCGTGCATTGTACGACTTACACG
Source organism: Ancylostoma ceylanicum (assembly GCA_000688135.1). NCBI lineage: Eukaryota > Metazoa > Nematoda > Chromadorea > Rhabditida > Ancylostomatidae > Ancylostoma > Ancylostoma ceylanicum. The sequence goes on from JARK01001521.1 coordinate 211,159, forward strand.
ACTTCACACGACGATTCACGACTTACACGTGCGGATTGCATCTCTAACTGCCTTGCAGGGAACGGTTTCTGGATTGCCTGAGTAGTCGATCCACAACTTTCAAGTAAAGCAACGAAAATTCCTTCCAGGAACCCACCACCACTACCACTACATCCCCTCCAACACCTAGTTTTCCGGATCACGAGGAACAAGACGATCCGCCTCAGGTCGAGCTCCAGAACACTATAACCTTCCTGAATCCAACACATAGCAGCGGTTCGTTGTCTCATTAAAGGTTTTTTGAATTTCGCGCCAAGTTAGAGATACGAGTTACATTCTCAGAGTGTTCGAAGAAGGAAAAAATCAGCTACTTCGTGCTATTCGGATATCGCCTGGCATCCAGAGGTATCGCCGCTCGATTGAAGGGTGTCGACCAGAGCAGCTGTGTGATGTACTGCAGTCAGAATATTGTAAGTAATGCTTGAGTAACCTATTAGTTTTGGTTGTCCCTGAAAATTATGGATTTCTGTTGCAGAACGCAAATGGTGAAGCTGTTCCTTGTTACTCAGCCAATTATGAACCAGTACAGGAAAAATGCTATCTGTACGGAAAACGATCCAGATCTGACCGTCATACAGCACACCTGGCTGTAGATAGCAACTACATTTTCGCTGACAAGTTCTGCGTTGAGAGTAAGAAGCTCCTCCGAGTATCACTTTCCAAAAAATCCATGGATTCTCCGTAATTTCAGCAAAGAAGGATTGCTCCGCTGAAACTCCGTACATCGTTTATCCATTCAAGCAAATGCATAAGAAAATCATCACCTCATATCCTGGTATGAACTCTGTGGTGGCATGTGTGGCGGCTTGTATTGATAGCAAGAAATGTAAGGTGAGTAAGGTTCAGAATCCTTGCGCAACGAGCAATTTCTGCCTGGATTTTTCTTTCACCAGGCTGTTACCTATAAAATTGGGCTATGCATCCTGCACGGTGCATCGCCAGCCACTGATTCTGGGCTTCTCGTTGATGGCAGTGAGCAAACGATGGTGATCGAGAACGGATGTCAGCTCACCGCTTCAACACTGCCCGCTTTATTGTCTAACATGTTGGGTGAGTGAAAATTCTATGAAGAAAAGCACATTTTATTCATTATTATTTATTTATTAATATGCACAAAGTGCGCTATACAGAAGGTGGATCAGAAGCACAAGATAAAAAATGAGAATCTCTCCAGATACATTAAATAAAATATTCCAAGGTGTATCCCAGGTCACGGTAAGAGGGGCAGTACTTTCTCACGAAATTTCTGCTGTGCAAAATCTGTGAGGCACCATTGCATCTCGCCCGTAACTGCTCCCACAAACAGAGAGGATATCAAACCACCCGTTTCTCCTTTAAACCTGAGATTATCCTTTTTTCTGATACTTCTGTTCAAGTAGGATGGAATCGTAGGTTCCTTCTCTGTCGGTTCATCTCAGTATCAATCTCCTCCTAGTCTCATGATTTGCCAGCATAAAATAAGGAATTGAATCTACTAAAAAGAGATGAGAATAATGCGACTATAAACTACCACATTTCAGAAAGCTCCCCGGACGCATCCCAATGGGAAGAGTGGGGACCCTGCCAGTTTGGTGGTGGAGAACGTCGGGTATGGAATACTTACACTTATAATTGTTTTACACATAGAGTTTTACTAATTTTCCAGATGCGGGTACGCACCCGAGAATGTACCAACTGTGAGGACTTGCAAGTGGAACCGTGCTAAGGAGTTTGAATTGTATATTAGTCTCCTAGTGTCATATTACATTAATAAAATAAAATAATAAAATCATTTTCCATTGTTCATTTACCACCAGTACTGCACACAAGATTCAACTGATGCTTTTGGAACCCCACATATTTATTCAACATTATCTTTTATTTGAGAGCTCATGGTAGTAGCAGCTATTGGACACTGCGCCAAAGTCAAACAGCTACTTTTATAAGTTCTACGCTCTGAATGAGAACCAAATTTAGAGTCAGAGTCAAGCGGACTTCGCTTATTTTCCGTGTTAATTTGAGTGGATTCTGCCCGAATCGATAAGAACTTGCAGATTCGAGCAGATTTCGATTACTTTTCGTGTATTTATCTCGAAACTAAATTTTGGAAGAAATGCACGAAGAATACGCGAAATCTGCTCTAATTTTCCCAAATGATCGGGCTTGTGTTTAAGCTTTTTGTCTAACGTCTGCGCACCTTTCTCCATCATTGTCTATGCACTGCAGTGCTATTCGGAAGACGCATAGGACTTTGCAGGACTCTCGCGGTCTGGCTCCAGAAAAATCTGGGCCCTTATCAGTCTTTACGTAGGAGGATTGTATTGCTGTACTAGAAGACGCGACGACACGGCTGGGACAACGTCAAAGGGATGCTCTAACAATCGAAGGTTTCACTCTGGTAGAGATCTAACGCCGGGATCGATTACTATAATTGTTTGGCACTTGGGACGTACCTGGGATGGATGGGATGTACCCAGCGAACTCCACTACCAAGAGATCCATGAAAGGGGTTGCTGAGAAGTTGGAAAAAGCCGTGGCGAATCCGAAGCGGGCAGCAGTGTGGGGCTGCCACTCAAAGCATCCCAAATAAATAAAATGTCCAAGCTAAAATACATATATGAGCAAGAATTTCAAGAATTACGAGCTTCATAGTGGGAATCAAGTAAAGCTGCATGACTGGATTGGAGTCCATTGACAGAAAGCCATTGTATCATTTATCGTTCAAGTGTGCAGGCAGTAGAAATTCTTGATTTTTCGTATCACGAATTGTTTTTCATCCAGGAAGAACGCATTTCAATGGCTTTCAATAGCTCTCCTTTCAATGGATGCCTTTTGTTTCAACCAAACATAGAATATGCTCGGTATCCTCAATTTCTTTGAAAGATATGAGATAGTCCAAAACGTTCTGAGCTGTTTACAGACACAGTTTTATGCCATTGAAATGAAACTACTGGACAGAAAGAGTCCAAGAATAGCAGCTGTAGAACAGGATTCCAATTCTTATGCAAAGATGCATGCATATAAGCTCACAATTCAGAGAACACATGTTCTCCTCGGTGTGATTCACATAACCGTCTTAATCCCTTCCTTTGATGTGCGGTCGTCTCCAAAAGGTTATGTACCATCGGTATTCCATCAGGTGAAAGGGGAAGAACACCAGAGATTAACAACAAAGAAGAGCAGCTAGAAGCATTGAAGAGTTTATATCTCATTGTTCCATTTGCTTATAAGCGGCTGCTAGGTGAGGCACTCTCTTTTCACAGTCTCCATTTCATCTCTTCTGTCTCATTATGTATAGTATTTTTTTCTAGGTTCGAAAATGGCGTTATAACGCCAAAAGATTGTCGAATGGTTGTGTATCATCATGAGGAAAAAAGAGGCATAGCCAGGGAACTCTGATTGGGGCACTCAGGCCACTCGTCACGCCTATCTATTAGAACCCGATTAGTGTCAAACCCGTAATACATGGTATATTTGTGCTTAGCGCCGTACGAGTCAAAGGGGTGGGCGTGGCAGGAGGCCCAAATGGCCCAATAAGACTCGCCTGGTTACGCCCCTTCTTCCCTCACGGTGATACACACCCTTGTCGAATAAAGCAGCTGTAATATGTATTGGAGTCTCAACTCTGTGCGCATACTATTATAAAATCACTATAAGAGGCTTCAAGACGGGAGAATACTGCAAATTATCTTCACGCTGAATTTTTTTTGTTATGGAAAAACGAAAGTTTATTTTCCGTGCTTATTAGTGCTCATTATTGGGGGCGTTTGTAAATGATCTTGAGCTAAATAGTAAAGAAATGTTCTTTGGTACTAGGCCTAGGCCTCTGAGCATAAATTTTTGGGAAAGTTCTAAGCATCCTCTCCGTCCTTTGCAACAAATATCCTCGTTTGATGAGAAGCGGTTGGTGAAAAATGTCACAGAACCGTACACATCAGGAACTACAGTGATCAATTTGTACTGCTTCACGCCTCGCAGTATTCCTAAACAAGCTGCCTTTCGACATCTCACTTCACCGTATCAGTTCAAAGAGTTCGAGAAGTGAAATCCACGAAGAATCGAAACGTAATGAATCAGAGTTTATTCACCCAGTGTGTCCGTCGTAATTGAGAGTGAGTGAAATCGGCACAAATCGTCCAGGATCGCTTTCTCCCGTACTCCGCCGCATTGGGCAATTGATTCTCGTCGTGACTGACCCGATTCGGGTGTTCCTTTTCATAACGGCCATGATCCAGACCAGTTGGCTTCTGATCGCTTTCGTTGCCATTTCTGCACATGCTGGATCTGCAAACACATGTAAGAGCGTTTCTCCTGTCGTTTTAGTAATTTCTCACATCAAAGCATAAGAATCCTGAAAATTTTGTTTCATATCCAGTAAGCCGATGTTTCCAACGAATCACCAGAAGAGCGATCGACAACTACCAGCCTCTGGCAGAGTACCGGATGGAATCGTTAGAGGCTTGTGCTGACTACTGTGTAATGGCTGCTGGAAATCAGAATAGAAAAGTAGGTTCTTCTATTCTTCCTAGCTAGATCGATGAATCGTTGCAGTTTTCCATTCAGGAGCCTCTTTGCCTTTCTTTCACCTACAGTATCCCGCAGAAAACATGCCTTCTTTACGACCACGATGGAATGAAGGTGATCAGTTATAGACATTTAACTCGACGAGATTTTTTTCGAGTAGTCAACATTTCGAATAACTCAATTTTTAGGGCTATTCGAATAGTAGATCTTTCGAGTAACTCGATTTTTGGGATTTTTTGAATAATCGCTATTTCGCTTCATTCGAAAGTCGATTTATTCGAAACTCGACTCGATTTCACTCGGTCGAGTAAAATGCCTGTCAGATAAACTTTTTTTGGGCTTCTATTTTCTTGAACAATTTTGGTTCATTTTTTATCTTCCCTCTCCTCGAATTGAAAATTCAGAATTTTAGGTTCCTGCCATAAGTTATCCAGCAATTGGCATTGATTTCTACAAGAGAGTTGATACAGATGAAGTATGCACAGGTGAGTAATATATTCTTCCTAAGAGTACGAGCAGCAGTCATGTTCTTCTCTCATCCAAAAAAATCCTTACAATACAGGAAGTGCCGCCTTCACAACCAACAATCCAAACTTTGCCACCCTCAGGCCAGCAGATGGAGGAGTTGGTCTGCCAAATCAGGTGCAGATCCTTGTAACTGTCAAGGAAGACAGAAGGAACATGTTATTTTTAGGGTTTTCAAGCCTCGGCCGAGATCGAGAGTTACAGTGAGCCTCTTCGGAATCAGGATATCCCGAATGAAATGTAGGTTTTCGACTAATGATGCTTAATTTCAACATTTTATCGGATAATCTATCGTATTTACTTAATTTAATTTCGATTGTTTCTTCGACTTTCGATTTCCCCTCATTATCCCCAGACTCAAAAACTAATTGCTTCCACGTTCTCTTTTCATGAAACCAGAACATCGCTGGCAGATATTAACAATCTTCAATGGTAGCAATTACGTCGTTAACTAAAAAAGCAATTCTGCCGTGAAATGGTGCCTTCATTCATATACCATACCATACATACAATTCAGTACGTGTTGGGCAGTAAACTTGATACATTTCTAAATGTTCTAGTGAACAAGGTTTCAGGCGCAATTCCGACAGTTTACAGTACCCTTGCAATTATGAACAAACAAGTAAATGAACTTTTTTGGGCGTATCCTGGAGTAGAATACTTCCGGCCATTAATACTCTATGTATGCATGTACATTTCATCATTGTCATATCTCATTCTTCTGTCAGAATTCTCCACATGAGAAACGTGGACTCATCCCGAATGCATTCATAGCCACATCTTTGAAATTGCCCTTGGTAATAACTGTCACTAAGTCGTTTCCAGTGCTCATGCTGTCGACCGCGACCTTAAATTGCTCCAGAAGAAAAGCTCGAAAGAACTTTTTACGATCAATAAGAGCCAAGAAGATGTGCTCCGTAGCGGTATGTGGTCATTTTATTGGATACCTACATATAATACATAATGTAAGGATAACATCAGTTACGCAACACATTTTAGAAAAGTGCTTTACCAGTAATGCATACTATGTTGTGATTGGAAACGAAATCGTTCAGCCAATGTCGAATGGAGGTGCGGTAAAGGTGAGTAAAAGTTATCAACAATTTCTGCCACAGTTTTTCCTCATGAATTTGAAGGATTTGCTTGTTCCTGGTAGTAGCAAATAGCTAATATTCCTCGAGTTAAGGTGTACAACGACGTTGACCAAGGTGACTGTGCGAGTTTCTGCAGTAACAATCAGGTGGGTATATACTAGATCACTTCCGTGGGTTCCTGGGTTTTCGCTGGATAAATGGTTCAAGCATTTTTAACTAATACATGAGTTCCATGTTCAACTTCTTTTTTCTTTTTTACTCTACCTTCTGGAAGATCAACTATGCAATTGAATAGCTCTGGGCTAAAAAAACACCACAAATATCGAGCATAAGAATGAAATAAATGTTTAGATGAAGGTATATGAAAAAAGTAAATAAATGAAAAAATTGAGGATCGGCTACATAAATAATTGTACTTACCTATGTTGTTTAATTAGCTATAGATCACTCAGAGGTGTTCTCTCAACATGGCTTACTAATTATTTTACAGCTAAAGTTATATTTTTACAGGATGGACATTAGTACATAATATAGTGTTCTGGAAATCATTTTTGTGTTAAAAATGGAAGAGAATTACCAGCCCATAGGATATCCGATTCTTTCTTTTTGTCTTTGTCTCATAAAATGCTTAAAAACCTAGGTAAAGTCTTTTCCAGGGCCCAAACAAGGATGTGCTCGTGTGCAATTCCTTGAACTACTTCCCTATCACACGAAAATGCGAGTTGTATAGCATTCTGGCAGAGCCACATGGACCTGGAAGCCTTGTTGAGAACCAGGATGTGATCTATGCTGAGAAGTTCTGTTTGCCAGGTAGATATTGTCGAGGCACTTGTATTTTATTGAAAATTTGAAGCATTTTTAAGAATCGATGCAAAAATGCCAGAAGGACGAGATTTTCATTTTGCACGTGCAGAAGAGTCTATCCGGCATACCGATCCAGCAAACAGCTTCGGATAGCATCACATCGTGCCTGCAGTCCTGCCTCAATGTCTACGCTTGCAAGGTTCTCCTCCCTCCTCTTCCTTTTCCAGCACATCAGCTGATCCTGGCGTTTCTAGACAGCCGTATTCGACTCTACAAAGCAACATTGTCATATGTACAGCGAGAAAGTCTCGAAGTCAGAAGGATCAATCGTGGATACTCCTCCGGGATTCGTGATGATTGAGAACGGTTGCGTTGAAACTAAAAGGAGCACAGGTCAACCTCGGCCTTCTGAGAATTCAAAGGTATGTGCCTGCTCTGTTGCATAGACAGACAGGGAGCCGTGTGTATCATCGAGATTACCCAGGGTAACCGCGTTAACACATACCAAATTTACTCATCGTTAACCCGGGTGTCGAAGCCATTAAGCAGGGTAATCTAAATGGTGCATCCAGGCCAGCTTCACGAAGAGCATAATTTACATCATAAAATGCCTGCAGTCTCTTTTGAGCAATTAGCTTAAAGTGCATACTTGTAGCTTTTGTTTTTTTTTACGAGGAAAACCGTCTCTATAGGACGGAAAATACAATCAAACCTCAAACAAACCACTGGTTCTGCACCTACAGAGAGTGGAATGCCCACATTTTCTGAAAGAGACTACAAATCATTGTGAAGGAAAAAGAGGCGTAGCCAGGCGACTCCTATTGGCGCATTCGGACAGCCCGTCACGCCCACCTGTTTGGACTCAAACAGCGTCAATCCCCAAGTACATGGTGTATTTGTGCTTAGCGTCGTACGAGTTCAAATGGGTGGGCGTGATGGACCGCCAGAATGCGCCAATAGGAGTCGCCTGGCTACGCCCCTTTTCCCTTCACGATGTTATACAGCTTAGATCATCGAGCTAATCTCTCTTTTGGTCATTTCTATTCTTAATCCTTATTATAGACTCCTCCTTTTCCTTGAATATAACTCGCTGCTTCCCTGGCTATAATTTTCATGCGAAATTTTCATGGAATAGTTTTTAAGACACGTTTGATCCCACAGATTTTCCACACTTTCCAGTGGTTGTGCAGAAAATGGTTAGATTTTACTTCAAAAAATTATGATACCCAGTTCTGAAACTGGGAAATCTCTTATTCGTAACAGTTTCCATACACTGAGGATAATCCCAAGGGAAAATTCTTACTTACATACTCCTCTTCTGACCTACATTTTCAGGCTGACTCGTCTTCTGAATGGTCTGACTGCAACTTCCGGATAAATGGAATGAGAGTAAAGGTATGATTAATCTTCCATGCCACTGTAACTCCTCCGCTGATAACTATTTTTATTTGAAGGTTCGAACGACAGAAAACGGAAGATTAGAAACATCAACATGTTAGAATACTGAAGAAGAAGACTTCTAGTCTGAACAACACATTAATAAGTAATACGTATTGATTAGCGAATAAAACATGCAATTTATTAAAAGTGTTCACCGGCATCGAATGTTTGAATACGAGTACACATTGCTACGATTGGTAATCGTATGGAATTATTACAAACTAAGCTACAAAACCTTATGACTTTAAAGCACATAAAGTGGACGTAAAACTAAAACTCGTTCACAACTGGTAACTACCGGAAAAATGGATGATATGTTTGTTGTAGAGAAATCTCACGAAATTGGAGGTAGCTCTTGCCGAGAAGAGTATCCGCGTGTTACGCCGCATTCACAATCGACTTCCCGTTGATCGGCGTCGTCTCCGACTTCGTCCCCTGGAACATCCGGAAAATTGTCCAAGAAATTTGGGAAGGTCTATACTGGAGTCGTTATGTTGCTTTACTAAATTATTGAAGAACTACTCTACGTGTGAGGAATCAGCGAACCGCATAGACTATAAATTACTAGCTAAATCTCCATAGGCCGAATCCATAAACATATCCTGGAAGGCGGTTATCTACGTGGCACTTCAAAGTGAACGAGTTCTTCAGGCAAAAAGTAGGTTTAAACTGTCTCGGCGATCTTTCTCAGCTAGTGATGACAAACATTTGTAAGGATAGTAATAACTACTACAATTTGCGAGACGAATTAGTTTATTCTGGATGTTTGGGGAGCCTAGAATCTTTCCGGGAACGTTTATGAATCCCTCAACATGGATACACCTATCACTGCGATTTGGGCATGCTTCCTACACATACACTCATCTGTTTCATTACCTAATAGTAGCGCATTGTTTCATCCTTTTTTCTTTTCAAAATGTTTATGGAGTTTCCTACGACTCAATTCTCCCAATCAATATCCACAGCGTGGGAAAACGTTGCGGTAAACTACGTACATGGATATTTATGTTTCCCATGTATTTGTTTCCCATAAATTGTGTCGAAGCAGTCTGAGAAAATAGGAGACTCAGTAGATTGTTTGGCTCAAGAACTAACAACGTGAAAATAAGTTTCTGGAATATAATAAAAAACAAAAATTCGACAGATGAGTGGCTAAAAGGTCCGGTCTGGCAAAATGCAGCATTCCAAAACAACGATGGCTGGCACAACGGTAAAGTTGTGTCACTGGAACACTGCTTTTATCAGGAGATGCCTGTATCAAAACTACCTACTCTTCCAGGAAACAATCGCGTGCCTGGATGGCATCATTAGCCAGGGTGAAGGTGATGTCGACCTCTGCTAACGATGGATGGAGTTGTGTGGTGTTGACACGTTTACCCTGGGTAATCTCAATGATGCATACGGCACCCAATTATTTTTAGGTGTCCTACAACTTTTGCTTCCACTTTTAAGTCGCACACAGCGGGGCAGCTTTGCCCATTCTGTGAATGAAAGTTTCAGGAAAAAATCCCAGCTACTCTGATTAACCCAAAACTTTTCCAGTGTTCTTTGGAATACAGGGCAGCACTAATCTGCAGTAGTCCAGATGTTTTCTGGAACATCGCAACTAATAAAGTGATATTTATGAAGGGAAGTGAGGCTTTTTGTTTAGTCCTCACAAGAGATTACCCAATGTGAACATGCGAAAACCCCACAAATTTATCCACCGTTAACACGGTCGTCAACACATTTACTCTTTATAGTTCAAGCGATGAATCCAGGCTCTGGATATGACTCGAATCGCGGAATATGTACCAGGAAACAACTGGTCCGAAAGTACGTACATAGGTATACAGAGTAGTCCAGTGGTTAGGCTTCAGGACTGAAGACTCCTTTTTAGAGCATTCGGGAAGAGGGGGACGAGGGGGTGGTTCAAAGATTTGTATCATTTAAACAAAGATGTCCTCAGCGTGGAGCAGGAAGTCTGTTCCATGAAATTTGAGGTCACATTCGATTCTGGATTAGTTAAACCTAGAAACAACTCGAGAGGAACACCTAAGCATGTGGAAAAAACAGAAAACACATAAAAGGTGGTTCAGGTAAACCCGAAGTTGAAAAAAAACTGTCACCATATAATTGAAGGGAACTAGGAAAAGAACTGTCGTCATTTAAATCAAGGTATCTAATTCCTTTTTGGAAGGGAAAAAAAGGAAAAAAGCTCATACGCTGAAGTTGATCTAGTATTTGTTATATACAATCAAACTAATACACCCTTCATCAACTGGAACACAAATCTATCCAGAGAAATCTATTCACCCATCTATCCTTTATTTCTATTTCAAATACAACCATCACACTAACCGTTACTGCATCTCCTCATTCCACTTGCTGTGCTCTTTTAGGCATTTCATTATCCCCCTAAAATTCTCATTCACTTTAGCAAGTCAACATTGCACTTCAGGGCAAGGAGGCCGACATTCAGGCTTTCAGAGTCACAAACAGCTGGTAAATCCCACAACAAGCGACGTATGTCTAGAAAATCGTTGTTTTCGAGTTTTTCAAACGAATGTCTGTGTGGTTGTTTTGATTGCATGATCGTCGACAACAGACGTCAAGCGTGTCGCAACGAAAAACAGAGGTGCGCATTCGGATAAGGTTGCTGGATTGCTGCGCTTCCGGGTCGCGCAGAGTTGCACGTGCAAGAGCAAGCGCTCACAATTCCTGCGTGAACATATTCCGTGAACAATGTATTTTGGAGATTTGCGATTGCATTTCTAGCAGTACTGCGTTCCTCTGGATATCCATGAAATCCAGAATGTTCATCCTAGTCGTGACGTCGCCTACATAATCAAGCCAAAATTCATCTATCCATCCGCCATCACGCGACGCCGTCGAACACTTATTTAACATGCAATTTGAAACAGGAGAAGGCAGGCAATTTAGCAAATGTGACTCAGAAAGCCGACGGGAAATCTACTGGATTTTCTTACCGCTGAGAAAAATCCGCTTCGTCGTGAGTGGATCACCGCTTTTACGATGATGTAAGCTAAACTGGCCACCAAAAGAATGGCCAGAAGGCTGTAAAGTGCAGTGAGTTCGTTGGAAAACAGCAGGGCTGAAAATGAGGAGGACTGATTTTCTGGACACAAATAATGGAATAAAAGACGCACCAGAATTCTTCTTTGTCAGGTTGAATTCGTCATGGTCGTCGTCATCCGACAGCGCCATTGTCTGTAAACTAACTGTGAATCAGTTCATTTGTTTTGCATTGTTGTTGTAGTTTTGAAAAACAAAAGCGCAGTGAATCGAGGAAACAAATTCTAATGCAACTTGCGGAAAAAATTCGGCGCTACTCCATAATTTACGTAAATATCACAAAACGAGCAAGCTAGGATAATTTAATGTGGAAATTGCTACTAATCTAATAAAAAACAGAATGTGAACGTTAGAGAATGAATAGGAAAGAATTCCGTTTTCTAAAGAAAGTAAATGTTTGCGATTGAGACCTTAAAACAAGGCGAGACCTGAAATTAAAGCCAGAAGCCAGCAACAGTTCAAAGTAATGAATTAGGATAAATTGCTTGTGCTTCTTCATGAAAAAGCTTAACAATACGGTTGAGAAAACGAGAAATTTCACCGCTCTTGCTTCCGCGCTTACCGGAGGTGCTCTTAAATTTCGAGTGATTTTTGCAGTAATTTTGACGAGCGAATCGTGGCTTGGTCTTTTCTGATCTTTAAACTTTTCAATTAAGAAAAACTTAAAGTTGAATGGACAAAACTGTAGAACTTCCACCACTATCACAACGTATTCCACAAAGATGCCATCAATATTAATTAGGAAATCGTCAAGGCTCCAGAATTAGGAAGTTTTACATATTAGGGATCCAGAAGTAATGACTACACCTCAATTAGAAGAACTCAACAGGATATATACACACATCTAAACGTTATTGACTAAATGTAAGGGAATTGCTATCCCACGAGAGGTGAAGCTTAACCTTTAGAGAACGATAAAATAAAGATTGATGAAAATGTTGAAGTACGTATTCATAAATACATTATTTGAATCAATTTGTGTATGTTTTTATTTCTCACTTCTGCTTATTTGTGCTTAGCGGACAAATGTGAGCCTGGATGTGCTTGAATTGAGAGCTGTGGAAGGCCCTCAAGAAAAGGAAGAATTCAAGACACACCTAAAAAAAGATAAGGATACAAAGGGTAGAACTGTTTTTATTCAGAATAAAGGCCAGATTTCTGGATGAGTTCGGAAAGAGAGATTACATCCAAAGAAGAATGAAGAAGAACATTCCGGAAAGACTGAGTTAAATTGAACTTTCAATTATTTGATTATCTTTTATTTGATAATGCTTCAAAACTATTTTTTTTTTGAATGCAAAACAAGAATAAAAACGTTCTGTGAATTTGTTGAGCCAAAGAAGAGAACAGCACACAAACTATGTTCATCCTGCACTTCCTGGAAACAGAGCAAGTGCTGCACAAGTTTGTCACTTACAAGTAAGTGAAGAAATGGCAAAAATTGTGCTAAATCAGCTGCTTCAGAGTCTCTAAGGCACTTTTTTTGCCAGAAAACTCTTTCGGAAGAAGGCGAAATATAGGATAATCCAGCCTTCAGCGCATAAATCGCGAAGCGGAGACGCTTGGAGAGCAAACGATGGAAGAGCTTCATTACCCAGGAGAGCAGGCGAGAAATCGATGCCCAACAATTGCAACATTTTTAATTTGCCGCCTTCCTCTACCTAGTCACCGCGGAAAACAGGAAACAGATCGTGGATTTCAGTGTGAGGTGGCGGTAAGCAGGTGAAAATGAAATGTCAGGCGACATACAGCATGTCAATTGTCGGTTAGCAAACAGAATGACTAGGCTCAGGTTGCCGCAGCGCCGAACTCTGACGTGCCGCGCTTCAGAATTGTGGATTATTGATGAAGTTGAGGCGGACTGAGCCCGGATAACCGAGGATCTGTGGTCTTAATATCTCTCGATTGCGTACAAGAGGTTTTAGCAACATGATAAGAACTATTCCTGGAAAAATCCATGAGAGAAATAGCGAAGCGTTACCAGGGAGAGAGCTGTTGCCATTGGCTCACGTTTAGCATTCTCTTAGCCACGGATACTGCTGCCTAAACCAATAAATGCCGCAGTTATGGATGGAAAAACCGCTTTCCGAGCAATATATGTGAGAGAATGTTTCTCATTGCTCTGCCATAAAAACACACAACACCTTTCAACACCACATGGATAATCCAGGCCGAATGGCAGAGACGATAGGGCCTGCGACAAGGATCAGAAGAGGCTAGTGACTCAAATTGTCGAGCAGCACATATTCTCATAACGTCTATTGTTTTTCCGGACGTTTTCCGCCAAGAGTAATCACTCTTAACATCTGCTGAGCCGCGGGAAAACTCGCACAACGAGGTAACTCGACTGCAGGGGGGCGAACATAATTGGCGCGAGCCAAAGGACAAAATAGTCGCGGTGGTCGCGGGCCACCTCAATCGATGCGTGTGATGTTTACCAACAACGTGTCTCATTCCACAAAGTTGCACTTGACTCATAATCCAGACGTAAACACAATTAACTCCGCCGACTGGTCTGCATTCCAGTGTTTATCGCCCAGTTCCTCCATGTAAGTGGAGATGAAATGCCTTGCAGAAATACGAGGAATGGAACTGGGAAAAGAAGATTTTTGCTCGGAAGAGAAGACAAGCTTCTCAGGATCCAGAAAAAGAGAAGCACCCTGGATGCGTGCGCTGCTGAAATCAATGCTAGAGCGTGGATCTCATGGAAAGGAGTCGGAAGCGCATTGCTTCGTTTCCGTGAGGAAACGCCATTATTCAAAAGAGTATCGGAGAGAGAAAGGAAATGAGTGCAACTGTAGCTCCTGAATTGGGACCTCTGGATTATTTTCAAAGAATACATACTTTACATCCATAGTATGAAGCATTTGAATCCAAACCCTAAGGAATAGGTGCTGATAATTATGATTCGAGTTCATATTTTTTTTTCTCGCCAAAACTTACTGGAAAATAGGCCGTAGAACAAATCCAGAGATATTCAGGATTATAAGGGAAACCAATTGCATTGAAAGTTAGTTTTATCCAGCTTAGCAGGAGATGAGGCTAAAAGTTTCAGCGACACAAACATAAAGTTGGCGTAAGCGGAGCGAAGTCGAAGGGTTCAGTAGTACATGGTGTGTCTACTCCTTCAGGATTCTTCACCTCACTTTTCGGGATTCGTTGACACATGTTGCATCTCAATAGATCCACAATGGGGAAAACCTGGTTTTGATATTTTTGAGCATTCGAAAAGGCCTGGGGAATCAAAAAGCTCGTGAAACACAGGAAAAAAAGTGAAAATCCATAGATTCCGGTCCAGAACCAGAAGACTGTTTTAAGGGCTAATTTCCATGAACAGAAATTCAGAAGAGGAGTGACTACCAGTTCAATGTAACCTATTAAACTGTTCATCGCTTATTAAATGCATGAAAAATCCAAGATCTAAACCTACATATCCAGAATGAAATTTGAGGAACTCTTCTGGTGGACATTTCCTGGAAGACAAGCTGATCATTTGGGAGTTACGAGAGCTTCAGGAGCAATTTTGAAAAATATCCGGCGATTTAAAAAAGCGCAGCCTAGTAATGATAACAATAATATGGAATCATCCGAAAAATTAAACCAAATACGATCATATGAATTCCATCCTAGAAAAATCAAACATCCTAAGATCAGAAATTCACCTCAATTGAACTCAGCAAACGTGTAGAGTTACTTGTTCAGTGGTTTGGATCACGGCACTTCACACGACAAGTTGTGCAAACATACTCCATGGATATAAACAGGCAACAAGTTCCTCATTTGTGGATCAGTATGTTCGCTCGTTGTTTATTTACATATAGGGTATATTACATAAGTTAACTGAAGAGAGAAACAAGAAAATGGTGCCTAGCTGGCTTAACACAGCAACCGTGCAGAATCCAGAAAGGAAGAGCAATTGTCGAGGTCAAAAAGAAAATCCTTACCACACCACTGGGAGGTTGTTGTGACCAGCTATCTAGAGCAGTGGATGTAACTTTTTCAGGTCTTAGACCACTTTTTTCTAAGGATTTCTTCCAAGGTTTTGGTAAAAGTGGGGAAATTTGTTTTTGACTTCTTGAAATCGAGGAATGGAGGAGTTTCAGGTGAAGTTTCTACTGCGAAGTACATATGACCATTCTAAATCGATAGTGATTAAATTATCGTTAATGTACATCCAGAGATAATGAGACTGCATACGTTTTTCTAGGAATGATTTGCTCTGTTATTCATCAAATGCGACGCCTTGGATATCTGAAGAAAATTTTCAATACTTACATAAATTAAAAGGTAGTATGGGCTATCGTCAGGATTGTAAACATGAATCTAAATTTACGGATTGCTGCTAAAATGGCTGCACTATTCCATTATTCTTGGATATCAGGGCTTAGGAAATTGACCACCATGGCATACCAACAAAATTAGGCGGTTGACGACAAGGAAATCCGCTGATTTTGTTGCATTGGGCGTGTTTCTCAGTACTGCGATCCAGAAAAAAGTATGTAGACACGACTGATGTGGTAATTGCATGCATGGATCTGAGGCGAGAGGCATAGCGAAAATTGTGCATAATTATACGGATCGATGTAAGCAAGTTACAGTCAGAAATATGTTTTCGAAAAAGGAATCATCTAGGCTACTAGGTTTGCCTCATTTTTTGGATCAATTAAGGAGTTACTATGATGTTTTCAACAAAGTAAATACATGTAGTATCCTTGGATAAGGAAGAACTGCGCAGTTAGTAGCACTTAGAGCCTTTTGTCTATAAAACTCGCTAATTTTCTTAGGAGTTTTCTGTTTATGCCATGGGACGGCTCACTAAGAGAAATGGAGTCATTTTCTCGCAACTGTAGGTTTTCAACTTTTCATCAAATTCCGAGGATTCAAGGATCTTACTTTAGGAATTTACATATTGTAGACTCATATGTTGCCTTTTTGATTACTCTGAAATACTGCTCTGAAACCTCCTGCGTTTTGTAGTTTTCTTGGATCTACACTAATAATATGCTGGGATAATTAGCGCTGTTATGTAACGTTTCATTAGATCCCTGTATAGAAACACTGGAGTCCAACCAAAAACATTGTATCCCAAATTATTGTTATCTCCAGAAAATGAAGGCTTCTACACATAATGCAGCAAATAAGGTAAAGCTTCCAGAAAAGCACTCAAAACTGAGATGAGCCCAAGGAACAAGGCGGCACCACAACGGATCCGGGGCGTTTTCAACAGTTCCTAGTGTCTAAGAGGGTGTCAGTTTCACTCCAGCGCTCTCATGACCCGGAGGTACACAAAGGGGTCCGTCTCTGGATCTTGTCGCCCAGCGAGGCACAAGACGAATGAGCATGGAATACGCAATGCATGGAATTCAGGGGGAACTGAAGAGGAACTTTTGCACATCAATAGGGCTAAATTGCGACAGAATGACTGTTGGACGCCTTTTGCAGAAGATTTCATAACTTGAAATCCTCAAATTACAGAAATGATAGAACGTACACAAGAGTAAAAAATGTGTAGAAAACAAAAACTACTCATATCAGAGTTACCAGTAACTTTCATTTTTGGGTAGATTAACAGCTAGCCGTTATCGTTATCCCTTAGGACCGGCACGCATGGTTAAACATATGTATCTATGGGTATCAGGTAAGGGGAAAATTTGCGTACGTTAGATGATGTTAACGAAAGTGCTCAAACTCTACTATGGATTACGATTTCTGGGCCTGGATGAAGCATCGGATGCATGGGTACTTTCAAACCCGTGGATGTGACTATCCATGGAAAGCAGATGGGTGTAGGCAACGTCACGATGTCACGGTTAAATATATTGATGGGCATCAGGTAAACGGTAAATTTGGGTACACTGACACATTTATCACGGGTAACTCAACGAGCCATCTTGATCCCGTACATTTTACACTAGTTTTGATTTTTTATGGCAACAACAAAGGAACAAGAAAAATTGTGACAAAATGAAGCTGTAGCGTCCGTATGCCTGGAAGCTCTTCCAGGCGACGGTCGTGACTGGATTTTTGCTTGCATCCTTGCGGCCTTGCGCTCTGTAATAAGCCCTTGTTGAATCGCTATTCACTACGTAACTGCGGGATGCAGATCGGATGGGAGCTTTTATAGTGACCGTCTCTGTGGGAGGCATCGATTTTACAGCAGAAGCGAGATAGTAAAAACTTATTAAAAGTGTTAACAGTTCCCAAATTTACCCAGCGTTAACAATGGCGTCAACACGTTAACCCTGGATAACCTCAATGATGCATCCAGGCGCCGTATTCAGTTGGAAATTAAAGGAGAAATAGTGTTTCCCCTTACATGAATACTGTAGGGCGAATTGCACGACATAAAATCTGTTGCAAATGGAACTGCTTACTGCTCAGATGAATTATTTTCTGGAAGGCCTCGAAGAACACTAACTAGTTTAAGGCTTTCTCAGCAGAACTAAAAACAAACAAAAAAAAAGAAAGGAGGCTACTATTTCTAGAAAGCCAAGAACAAAAAGAACAGTTCGATTTCCGTTTCGCACTGCATCCTTAGACAGAAAACAAAACTATGAAATGCCTTTTTTTGCTCGGGAAAAGATAAATTGGCAGGAGAAACGAGGCTGTAAGAAATATGAAGAAGAAATTGAAGCTTTGGTATTGAACAAGCTCCATAGGAAAATTTAGCAATTTTTATAAACCCTCTTCGTTGAACTTCTCAATCGCCGCTCCATAGAATTCACCTCTTCTTTAGATTTGGGCCCTCGGCTCATGGAACCAGTCCCGAGGGGGTATGGGAGTGAAATTGGAAGAGTCTAGCAAACGTTGGTGTCGAAAAGAAAGAAAATATCACAAACATTAGAAGTGAACAAGTAGGATTAAAATTAGAATTGAAAATTCAGAATAACAGGAAACACGAGAATTTCAGAGTTAAGGAGCAAAAGATTAAACCCTCGGAGATCTTTTCAAGGTGTGGATTCGAAAATCCACGGAAATTTCGAGGAGGATGAATTGATTCCTTCTTGCGCTTTTGAGCTAAATGAGATAAGGAAACTGAGGCAAAGGTTATTTTGAGCAGCGACAAAAGCAGTAGAGTCAAATAACGAGCAACACATCGGAAATACAATAGCTATGGTAACCATATTCTTGCGCTTTTTCACTGAACAGCTGACAGTGGATTTCTTCGACGATTGCACGACATCCACGGACAGGTTACATCTTTGATTTTTTCGTAATTCTGAGAGTAAATCCTGTCATTAGATTTTAATTTTTCTCCTGAAATTCAAATAGGCCTCGATGCTATTCTTGGAGCAAGGCTGAGCTTTCTTGACTAAGTATGGAGACACGGAGATTGCTAATATGAAGAAAAAATCCTGTTTTTTTTGTTTTATTTTTGTCTACGTCTACAAATATGTACCCCTCAGACCTTGCTTATATGGGGAAGCAGAGTCATGATCCCATATTTTGCTCCAAATTTAACACAGAATGCATGCAGTATTGTGGTCCTCCTTACATTCTTCAAGAAAAAAAAGCACATCTAGAATTACTAAAAAAAAGTTTCGGAGCTACATTGGTTCAAGAATTTATTTCTTTGAAAACTTCAAGGTGAAGCACATGGCGTCTAATAACATAAACACTGTTATGATATAGAATTTATGTGAGAATGGAGGTGACAAGCGATTCCTTTACGTTGCACTTTGGTTAGTACGAATAAACTTTACCGAGCAGCTGACATAGCAGTCGTTCTGAGTTTGTTCAATGGTTGGCATGAAAAACGAGCCGTAGCTGCGCATATCTGTCTAGAATTTCCAAAAGAAACAACAACAAGATGGAGTGCCATGTTCGAAGGCAGTTAGCTGAGATATTGCGAGATTCTGAGCAAGAACCCTTCATCCACAGCGTTGAGCAGATATTCTATGAAGACCTTAAGGAAGTATTCACAAAAGATCAAAGAAAGACGAAAGAAGAAAGCAAAAAGGCGCGTGGGTGCGTTTTTTTCGTTGTTTTCCCATGAGTTTGTTATATAAAAATTAAGTCCGAAACAATTATAACACTTAGGGGTTATAGCAGCTGATGCTGGTCTGCGAAATTAAGCTTCTAAGGACTGATGCAGATGATACTTTACAGAATAAGCCTATCCAGAGGAAAAAAGCATTTATTTCGATGGTAATCTATAGAACACAAGCATGTGCTATTTTTCCTTCCATTATACTGGGTATATTGGGTCAAAATATGATCATATCCATTTTTTTCAAGAATTTTGAGTATGCATTGAACTCGCTGTTTTCTAAAGGAGTAATTTTGCTGACCTAAGCTGGAGATTAATTAGTTACATACATAAACGAAAGAGGGTCTGAAAAGGACGACTACATACGTAAAAAGAGTTAGAATTTGAGGTACATACCTATTTCAAAACCAAAAGAAATGGGCACAGGTTTTGCCTCCTTGAGCTGAAAAGTAAACTGTCGTTCAAGTAATACTGCAATTTGAAAACTGAGACTAAAATAACCCCCTCTGTTTTTGTAATTTTTCCAGCTTACTGTTGAAAGTTGTAGGGGACGAGGACAGAGCGGGGGATGGTGGAATGCTATTCCATATTCTGGCACTTCTAAATGTTGTTTCTCTACTACTTTCCTACTTTCTCAAGGAACCCGATGACTAGCAAAAAGAGCATCTATCTAATGAACCTATCACCCTACTACGCTTTTTGAAAAAAAAAAAACAATGATCTTTCTTTGCTCCTTCCTTGCTGTCGATAATTCGATTTAAAAGCCTTGTTTGTTAAAAGACAAGTATAAAACTTTGGAGTATAAATAATATTTATGTCATGTTAACGACAATCTACGCAATGACATCAACTAGACACAGTTCGATGAGTTCTTAATTCATCTCAACCTGATTCCGAGAAACGATATGACCAAATGTCGTCACTTATAAAGCTAACTCCAAATACATTCAAACACCTCGCTTTAAAAAAATCATGATGCACACACAAGATACATATATACGTACGTGAAGAATGTACCCTTTCTGAAATGGTTAAATTGCATATCACAAAAGCTCAAAGCTAACATCATTAAATATATCACAATGAGAAAATCGATTATATCGGCAGGTACATTATGCAGGAAGTAGTGGTGAAATGCCTTTACTGGCACATCAAATATCCAGGAACGAGTCCTTTGAAACCCTAGTTTTCATCTGACGGCTTCAGCAATGGATCCACAACTGCTGCTTCCTTGTCGGCAGACTTTCTGCTCGCCGCTTCGGCCTCTCGCAGCTTCTTCCTGTAATCAGATTGCTTGGGATTCTGGTGAAAAGAGCATTTCTGGAGCTCAAGACAGCCGGGCTGAAGGTGAATCCTGGAGCTGGTGCTGGACTAGACAAAGCTGAGGAATGGGCACACTTTCCGGAATAATGATTCATCCTATGATTTACGGATATATGTACAGGGGCAGCCGTGGAATCTGAAAATTTTTGCGGAATTCGCGTTATTCGCGGGATTCGAGGCATTTTCACATAACTTCTTTGAGAATGGGTAATTTTGGCAAGGAAATCACCTTGGGCCTCTTAGCAATGCTTTTCACATGCTCATACCCAATCACCTTTTTGAAATTTTGAGCGGCTGTCGCCAAATATTTCTATAAATTCATTAATTAGCCCGACCCCGTCCACAGCCCGCGAGCAACGCGAATTCCGCGAGAATTTTCAGATTCTACGGCTCCGACTGTTTTTTGGATCTACTCCTGCATGTTCTGAACGGAAATTTCCAAAAAAAGAAATTTTAGCACGTACATCAAAAAATCATCCAAACCATCATGCCTTAAAAACTTATTTGTTGCTCTGGTCAGGAAAATTACCATCATTTCGCGTCTTAACTCGGATTCTATCAAGTTATGGCAGCTCTACGATAGATATGAGGTTCCGGTTCTTTTCTTTCTAAAATTATTATGGAATAACTCAATACCACTAAAAATTCTGATCATAATATTCTGTACCTAAAAGAAATATCTAGAGTTTGAGTTGAGTTATGCATCTTGGATACAGTTATCCTATCGTAACCATGCAAAACGGCGTTTCTGCACAAAATAAATATGGTTTTCGTCATAAACACATCGAATAACTCCTCATGGGAAAGTTGGGCGAGTTTTTCTTGGGAGATTTCTGGAGCAGGGTTAGCCGAATGATGCTGAATTCCACACAGCAGAAGTGTGGAAGCAATTTGTGGAAGAATCTATAGAAACTGGAAGCAAAAAATCTTGTTGTTATGGAGAAGAACCACAAGCACTCTAGGACTTGAGGAAAATTCATCCAGCACCGGCTAAGGTGTGGAAAAGCCTTTGTTTGATCTCAGGATATGTAATTTAATTTCAGGATATCTGATATTTAAAAATCCTCACTTTCGCAAGAAAAATACCACTGCCCATGCGACGATCACTGACACCAAAAAACCCATAATCACAGCTCCCCACCATGGCACCGGTGCTTTCCATTGCTGTTGTACCTAAAAGCAAGGATTTTTACAGGGCTATTGAATTAATAAGAACTAAAACCCCTAAGCTAGGAAAAGTTGAGCCAATCTAACCTCCCTATTCTTCACCGCTGACGTCGTCACTTCGTAGACAGAAATGAGCGAAGACGTGGCTTCCTTCTCGCCGTTGGCCTGGGTTGTCGCTTCATCTTCAGATGACTCTGCATCCTGTTCCTCAGGCTTCTGCACCTCATCGCTCATAACTGGAGGTGATACAAACTGCACTCTTTCGGATTTCGCTGGCTCCAACTCCCGAATCTGCTCAACAACTGGCTCTTTTCTCACAGGTGGTGCTGTCCGAACTGGTGTAGTCGTGGCATGAGTTGTTGTCCTCATTGAAGTCGTGATCAATTGTTTTCTCTCGGTTGTCCGTGGCTGAGCAGGCTGGGTGTGAGCCACATCCGGTAACAATCGCAGTTCCTCGACGTGAGTTGTGGTGGTATCCTTTGGAACCTGGGTGGTTGTGTACCGCGTGGTCCTAGGAGTGTATAGAGTAGTCGTCTGGCCAGCTGTAGTTGTCTGGGTGGTCCTGGATGTGGTGGTCTCCTTGCGGGTGGTCGTTGTTCGGGTAGATGTGCTTGGCACAGTTGTCCGCCTTTCCGTGGTTGTGGAGGTGAACATAGCTTCTGTGGATGTTGGTATCTCATCCATGGTGGTCGACATGGCTGCGTAGGTGGTGTCCCTCTTCGCCACTGTGGTAGTTTCCTCCTTCTCCTCTTCTCCAGAAGTTGTGCCAAGAGTCTCGAGCTCGGTCGTTAGTTCATCTGCCAGCGTTGTTGCTGAAACCTCCTTGGCTTCCGGAAGTGTGTGACTCCTGAAAAATGAGTGAACTTACAAGTAAGAATGTAACTATTTACAGCTAACTACTCACTCTGTTGATGATGTTGTTGTCTTGCTAGTTGTACTTTCTTCCACGCTCACATCTGTGACGGAAGTCGTCGCATCTCCCGTATCGGTGCCGTTTTTTGGATCGTCTACACAGGCGCGGCCTTTATAGCTTGCCGTACATCCACGCTCCATACAACAACATGTGTGCTAAAACACTAACTGTTGGCTAGAAACAGCGTTAAAATTTCTAACATTAGGAAGAGGAGCGTGGATTGGAAGGACATTCCCCATTATTTAAGTGACGACATCGACCCTTCGACAAATTTCCGTTCATATTTACAGAGATCGCTCTAAAGTACAGCAATTACGGGTTGTTTATACGCATCTCAAGTGGTTGAATTGTAGTTGCTACAAATTTGCACAAAGGAACAGTAGCAAAAGTCTGGGAAAAAGGACATGTCAAAGTGGTGAGAGAAAGTAGAAGGGAGTAAGAGCTCCAGGTTTGAAAACTCATGGGAAATCAGGAAGACTTTTTAGGATGCATTCACCCAATTGTTCCGTAGCAAATGAATGACAATTTTATGAAAATATCTCCTCATTCCCACAGAAAGGATTTTTCTTGGGAAAAGTGGGAGAGGAACTTGAGCGGAAGTATAAAACTATTAAAGGGAAAGAAGACGTTACAAAGAAAAGTTCTGCCAAAAATTGAGAACTTCCTAAACTTCTGAAAGAAATAGAAAAACACTTTCAAAAGTTCTACAACACACTCAAGACAGTCTGCTACGGTCCCTCATCTTATGGAAACACCTCATTTTTACTATCTACTTTTTGATTTCGTCCCTTTTAACTCCTTACTAATACCGAATTTGTATCTATTCTTTATTGTTTCTAAGGTTCGAAACTATCCAGCATTTACTGCAAAAATGTTGTCGGAAATGGACTACTCCGTTTATTGTCGAGTGATCCCCACTTCTTGAGACCATAGAGGAGATCCCACATATTCTGAGGTTCTTGAAAGGATCAGGTATTCACTGCAGTGCCTCTCATAGCACTTCCTGTAGATTCGAAGTTGAAATTTTCCGAGGATCGCACGACTTTCCGGAAAGCTAAGCATTGTTTTGCTGCATCCGTCAGGAAAGTCTTCAAAGTATCCGAAAACCACAGATAGAGTCCCCTACACATTTGAAATCCGTAGGGATTCAACGACCGCTGACATGCCGAACATATCCAAAATGGTGTCAAGAGGATGCGTATACGGATCAACTGCAAATACTGACCTCTACATAACTATGAGCCAGTGATTGCTGTTCCTGCTTCCGGTTGCGGAAATACAATTCATATCTGCTGATAAATGAAGGATGAGAAATGAGAGACAACATGAAGACTCGGGGGATAATAATATGGCTCACAAAGAATGGGATGAGGTGGAGGGTTTAAAATTTGTTGGAAAATGGAAAAAAAAAACAAAAAAAACTTGAAACAAAACATGAAGTGTTAATTACCACGATTGTTGATCCAAAAATCGACGATTTACCGAGTATCTTCCGGGAATTCCTAGTAATTTCCTAACCAAAAAAATGAGGCATAACTGTCATAGTTATGAATTTTTGGAATTCCAACAAACTCGAAATAAGCGGAGCGCTCCATGTAAATATGAATAAATTATTTATAGCAACTCGATTTCCCTTTTTCATGTGCCTATTCTCACAATTTAATTTACACATTAGTTAAGTAAGGACTACTTTTTTAGTTTGTTTTTCACGTAGAGCATTACCAAGCCCTATGTAGTTTACCGAAGTTAGTGTACTATCCTGAATAAATCCAAAAAATTTATAGAACTTAGCAAGTTTTGGTGTCTACTATCCAAGGTAAGACTTTACACAAAACTTCTCTATGAGTACGCTAACACAGTTCCCCTCCTACGTATGTACGAGTAAAATTTGACTTGCACTGTGTCTACTATCCAAGGTAAGACTTTACACAAAACTTCTCTATGAGTACGCTAACACAGTTCCCCTCCTACGTATGTACGAGTAAAATTTGACTTGCACTTTCTCAGCAAATTCCGAGATGAAATCGCAGTATATGACAGTTTCACATCCAAGGATAGATCGCATTACAGACATTCCTCGTCTACAACGCCTCTTACACAATGGGAGATGACACAACCTCTACAGCAGAGGTTTTTCCTCCAATCAACTTTTTCCTTTCAATGACAACTTTGCAAGGTGCAACAACTGTTATGGGGTGGAATGTTGCATACCGATTGCTTTTTCATAGTCCATAAACAGCAGGTGCTGAGGAGAGAATTATTCCAGCTTTATAGTGAGTCATCATTGGAAGAGTCGGTGTGAAATGGAGGAATTGCTCGAATAAGTGCAGAAATATCCTCGAGGACAAATCAATATACACTCAAACTACATATTAGGGAGGGTGGCAGAAGGTCAATATTTTTAAACGTTTTTTTTTTCAACTTTTTCCCATAGGTTTTTTTACTAAACTTTCTGCTGGCTACCCCACCCCCTTCACCCTCCCGTCTTTCTTAGCAACCACTTTTGACCAGAATATGTTTTTCAGTCCTCTCGTTTTCCATCTCTTTGTTCTTCCATTTGAATCCTGCAATTTTTTCTTGAATATTCGTTGTGAAATTCACAGTCAAGTAAAAAATTTGAATGTGATAGAACTTATTTTTCTTTATTTATTTTTTTAATCTTGGTGACTTCTTGTTTAATTGTTTGTTTTTACAAACTGACCCAGCAAGGTATAACACATATAGCTGGGAACGACAGTACCTGGGCCACATGGGGTTACCCAAGGTAAATGTGCTAGCACCACTTAAATTTGTCCATCATTAACACGAGCATCAACACGTCTATCCTCGGTAATCTGAATGATGCATCCAGGCCCCTGCCAACTCCTTGGGGTCAGCCGAGTTACTATAAGTTAAAATCACTCAGCCACTGCATCATTTCAATGAAGAGTATAGCTAATACATAGTTTCTTTTATGATTTCTGGAGTTTCTCTAGCTTAGGAGGGGGCAAAAGTGTTCAAACGGGGTAAATGAAAGGAAAAATACAAGAGTGACCAGGAATTCGGAACCAGAAATCGCCCAAGAAATCAATGCGAGTGCATGAAAAATGTTTTCGCAAGAAGTGCAACAGAAGAAAAAACCTTGGAGAAAGTGCATTTTTACACTCTTCATAGAATCAAATTGGAGTTGAATCACTTACGGCCGATCCAGTTCCAGTAAGGTTTGCACATGGCGCGACAGAGCATTGAGGGAGAAATTTTAGGATAGTTCGGAGTGGCTGGATTAGAACTTAGGGTCATCAATGCCTTAGGAAGTGTTCGAGATATATATTCTACGACATTCTGGATTTGTCGGACTTTACAGAGTTTATTTCGTGAGGTTTGAGATTTTTCTGGCTAGGAAAAGTGATAAAAAAGGAAGGAAAAAGAGTTAAAAGTGATCGGGTAGATTTGTCTATCTCTTGCTTATGATTCGGAAATAGGGAAACTAGGGGGGAAGAATTGAAGGATTTTTGGCGAAATCCTACGTTTCTATTTATTTATTCATTCATTTATTAAAATACACTCAAAGGTGCAGCAAAAATTTGAGGCTTCAAAAGGGAACCACAATTGGGTGTAGCTTCATAACCATCCGGGAGAGGCCAAGATAATTATGCAAAGACTATTCCTGATTCATTTTGAAGACCAACTTGTGGTCGGGTTTTTAGGAAAATAAAAAGTTCAACAGAAACATTATTTTAAAGAGTCCCTTACTTCCTCAACAGAGAACACGCCCATTTTTTTTTCCACTTGTCCAGTTTTTTCTTTGAGATGTATGAAACCGTCATGAATTTCTCATAATAACGCCCTAGCAGCTGTCCCCCTCGGCAATCCAGACAATCCTGTTCCTTTCCAAACAGCCGTAACAACTTACCAATCCGTTAGAAATGAAGCACTCGTTGTGTCGACGTCCGGCGCATTGTTCTTCACTAGCACAACCTGCTCGATAACAACTCTGAAAAACACGAAAAAGTAGTCCGTAAATGTGGCAGCGTTAAATACCGGAAAGATGAGATCAATGCTTCACATCAATAAAGCATTACTCCCACAAGCAATAAAACTGGGAGGAACAGGTTTCATCTCTGGAATATGTATATGCGTTCATATGTGAGGCGCTTTTGTTGATGGCCGACCTCGACTTTGTCTCGTCTGGTAATCGTTCGATCCACAAAGTGAATGGTGACCCGAAGTTAGTGGGGTTCAGAGTGGTACATATCGCATAATTATAGAGTACAGGAAATCCACAGGCAGCCGCGCTATGCACACTAATCGCATGGACAGTGAAACTACTGTAAGAAGAGGGGAATTGGTTTTAATTGTGGCAGCCAGGAAAGGTTTGCTTGTTTTTAAGGATGAGCGCTTTAGAGAGATCTTTATAGTTTCATAGTAGTTATAATGGGTTTACAACTCACTCGTTCATGGTCAATGCCATAGAAACACATTTTCGATGGACACTCTTCACCCGTATCGTCGCAAGTGAAGGCCTGAAAAAGACGTTGGCAGTTCTTATCGCAAGACTCGGCCATGAAAAACTGTGCAACGTATGAGTTGGTGTAAAAATGTGGAGAAATCATTTTCAAAAACTTTTCAGCCTCCATGTGACTTCACGATTTGTAAGCTTTCTCCTTGAATCGCCTAAGCACTGGGTTACAATTAACTACCAAAAATCAAGGACGAAGTTAGCAGTAAGAAAAACCTTGGTTTAATAACCAAAATAGTGAATGGAAAAAGATTTGGGGCAGAAATAAAATATTTCGGTCAAACTGTTGAGCTAAACTCGTAAAGGGTTTGCAAGTTTCCATTTCTGTGCACGATTGTGCACGTGCAACATGAGTAAGCAATTCACGAATCTCACAAATCCACATGACTCAGATGTATAAAATAGGAAAAAAAAGATGTCTCTACA
Source organism: Ancylostoma ceylanicum (assembly GCA_000688135.1). Taxonomy (NCBI): domain Eukaryota; kingdom Metazoa; phylum Nematoda; class Chromadorea; order Rhabditida; family Ancylostomatidae; genus Ancylostoma; species Ancylostoma ceylanicum. The sequence continues at coordinate 238,956 of JARK01001521.1, forward strand.
GGGGTTGCCGTGACAAAAGCAAAGGAAAAACACGAAAATTCCCCCAAGGTGTAAGGAAAAGTGAAGGTGAAGGTAATAACTTATTTCCGTGCCTTGGCAAAAGATTTCACCCTAAGAATTTTACCAAGAGTTTTGCTTTTCTATAATCCATTCAATCACGCACCCAGTGCCTGGATACACCATTGAGATTATCCAGGGTAAGCATGTAGACAATGTAGACCTGTGTTAACGATGGGTAGACTCGCAGAGTGCTAGCACGTTTACCCTGGGTAACCTCAATGAAGCATGCTGCCCCAGGGCAGGTTATTGAATATCATTGTCGCTAGTATTTGTTCTAGAATTGCCTACTCCTATTTCTAAGGAAAAAAATGCCAATCCTGTGATCAGAGATCAATCCGGAAAAAGCATACCTCTTCTCCGTAGGTTCCTGAGGCTTGCGTCCATAGCAAGACGAGTAAGAGGACCTTCATGGTTCTGCTTCTGAAGAGGAGATTACCAAGAATAATTAATCCACGAACAACATTAGGAATAGAATCGCGAATCCAGGAAGTTTTTCAGTAAAAACGACAGGATGGATAAAAATAGCCTACAAACTCTGGAATGATTCGTGATTTGTCCGCGAAAGGAACTATTTTGCCGGCACACTGACTCATAGTGTGTGAAATCAGGTCGCATGAGCTTTTTCCACCATAAGAACCCTATGGAGTGAATTTGCCGTACGCTGACTCAATGCCACACTCTACGAACGATGGGGGAACGAAAGTAAACGTGTTGAAGTGTGACGAGACGAGGAAGTGTGTGAGGTAGACGTTGAGGATATGAGGAGGTGTCGGCGAACATGTAGGGCGAGTGCATGCACGCACTTTGTTTGCTCTCGACCTACCATTTAGGGACAGAGTTATAGAGGACTAGTGGACAACCAGCCGGCTATTATGCATCGCCACCCGCCCGCCACCCCCGCGGTCAACCTCGTCCACCAACCC
>JARK01001521.1:240269-256925 GCA_000688135.1 Ancylostoma ceylanicum
CATTGCGACTTCGCGTAGTCGAGATGAGGACCGGTCAAGTACTGTATTAATACGCGAAGTATTCACGTTCGCACGAGCCGACAACGTTTCCAGCACGCTATTATACGGCCATGATACAGGTCATGTACAGCTTGAGGTCGTCTTATGGATTCCCTCAGGAAAACGCAAGAAAACCCGGCGGTTGGTATGATACTAAGGATCGATAAAATTCAATAAATTCTGGATCCAAAGCATTCAAATGTTCAGGAAAAAAGACCTAAATGCCTTCTTATCAGCCTTGAAGGATCGTATCGTTACCTCTTGTCTAAACATCCGAACTAGAAACTCATTCAAAGTCAATTTTTCAAATTTCGTACAAATCGATAGGTATTCAATACATTACTCGGTTCTAAGTATATCAGGTATGCCAAGGAAACGACGAGGATTGGTGAAAGATTAGCAGTAGAAAGCAACAAAGCAAAAAGCAGTGCCTCCATGGTGCAGGCAGAGGACAAGCAAGGCTGGAAAAGCCATGGAATGACAGCAGCATAATTCTGGATAGACATTACCGCCACAAGCATCTATTAGAAAACAGCTGTCCGGCAGAATACTTTGAAAAACAAATATATCATCTTCATAAATCAGGAAAGCGAAATCGAAAATTCCTGGAATTCCTGTGGAAATATTCCCAACCAAATACCCAAAATAGCAAAAATAACCACCATGCGACTTCAGCAATGAGTGAGGAGTGACGCATGAAGTCGCACATCTGGCCGAGAGCGATAATGATCATGGATGACGGGCGTTACAAATGATAGGTTACTTCAGGTATTCCGATTGATTGGAGCTCGTCAAGCTGGGAACTCCCTCTGGGCTGGTAATTAGTTACGAAAGAAGATTCTGGAGGAGATCCGGAAAATCGGCTAACAGGAATAGAACTAACTATTCATAATTCTACTGGTCAATTTCATGGATCAACTCAAAAGGGCGCTTATTCCTGTGGGTAAGAAGATAAGTACTAATGAAAATATGTATACAGTAGCTCCATGGGTAAGAATATCTAAATGGATATTACTCCTGAAAAAAGGCGTTTTGGGTGGTTGTTCGTTTTCAAGGATAGTTGATACAATAGGTTTCCTAGGATTACAAAGTTATTCGGTTATATTCTTATTTAGGTGTATGAGGACGTATATAATAAAGATCTCGATCTGAATGAACAAGTAAGTAATTATTAAACGAAACAAGTATGTAGATAAGCATGTACTTACGTAACGTACCAAACCTACTTACAAGGCTTTGGCAAGTTTTTTGAATTCTTTCAAAATAAAAATTTGGCTCTCTCGCCATAAAAATCCTCCACCGTTTACCTGAAATAAATTTTGGCCAAATGTTTGACAGACTCAGCTCTTCGACGATTTAAAAAATTCGCCCTACACGTACAGCTGATCAGAGCCTAACCTGATTGCACAGCGAATCCAGGGAGATGACTAACTAAGAAAAGTCCAGAATTGTAGACAAAATCCTAAAGAAGACAACATCCGTTCCTATAGAGGGTACACAAGCGAGCAGAAGAGGCCCTCTACCAGGATACAAGTAAGAATTCTGCAACTTGGCTAACTGTCCCGACAACGTTGCTACGTTCCACTGATTGTTCGTAGTAAAAGAGGCAGAACTAAAGTTAAATGGCATTGGTTTTCATTGGAGCCGTTAACGATGCAAATGGTATGCAATGCTAAAACGTTGCTGGAAATGGGCGAGTAAAAGAGCTAGAGAAAAATTTAACGACAAAATGCTAACAAATTTCTTTTTGAAACGGTTACAGGGTATAAGGAAACAGAATGATTCCGCACAACTTAATTCCCGTGGATTCTTGGGGGATTTCCACATAGTCGAGTTGAAAATAGTTATAAGATTTTATATGAAACAGTTTAAACATCTCCAATGAATGTCCGTTGTTTTTGTGAAGATGTGAATCCCTCCGTTAACTGGTCAGGCTGGTCCAAGCAAGTGCGTTTCACAGGTACCGCGTCACCTTTTCTGGTGAACTTTCGTCAACTTTCCTGGATTGGGTTGGTTACTACGTTAGAAGTGGTCGACTTCAAGTGAATGAACATAATGACAGGTATGTTTTCAGATCCGAAAAAAGCACCGAGTGGTTTGGTTACTTTAATTAATGGTTCAGGAACCAACTAGAGTGCTGGAATACATGAGAAGAAAATAGTCCCACATACAACGGGATAATAAGTCCATATATGTCCACGTATATCCACATTTTCCCATCTGTACAAAATCCTACAGCCCTTTTCGTTTTCATGTGAGGCAGCATTGCTCTTTTTTTTACTCTGGATGCACTACTGGAAGGATGGGTAATCTCATACTCATTGGTATGATTACCTACTGCTAGTGGATGGGTATAGACGACTTCACACGCCACATGAAAAAAAGATTTCACAGGCCACACTGAAATTACCTGGTGCAAATGTACCAAAACCACAGAAGCTTACAGATATAGCACAGGCGTCCACACGCTTACCCTGGGTAATGACGCAACCAGGCCCCACGAATGGATAGACGCGTTGATGGGTGTTGGTTAACAAAAGGAATAATTTGGGTACTTCAACACGTTTACCAGGGTAATATCATTTATGAATCCGTATCTCGTTCGAACATTCGAATATTCCACCTACTAGGAGTAAACATTCAAGCCCCAATTCATGGATCATCTCGAGCAGTTTTTGGTCTTCTTTCTCTTTGGAGCGCAGGATATTAAACTAAACAAAAAAAATCCGATAGTTTCTTACGAGCAATCACCCCTTAACAGTAATGATACCCTTGAATACGCAGACGGGAAGAGGGAAAGTTGGACTTCATTGAAGATAGAAAGTGTTATATGAACAGTATGAATAGGACCTTTCTGTGGAGTCTTACAGTAAGCGCTTGGAAAAACAGTGAAGAGAGGGCAATTTTCCACAATCACAGTGATTCAGAGCCGAGCAAATAATACCACATGAGAAGAACAGAAGTGAGTACATGCCAGATAACACACGGGATCAAGGATGTTTTGAGCGATGCACCACCGAACGCTTGCGGGGGATTCCGTCTGACCACCCGCCGTTCACGTCACTCAATTCTGTTAGAAAACAACAACTGTTTCTTCATCCCACGCGCGAACACTTACATGTTAGCCGTGACTCACCCCTCACCACTCAATGGATCGAACCCGGACGCAGTCGACTGAACTGGTTTCGGAAAAATTTACAAACCACTGAGAGGAAGTAAAGGTCGCAATGTGCAGATGCGAGCTATTCGGGTATAAAAGCCAGTTTTGTTTTTATCTACTCTGAACAGCCAATATGCTGAGCGGTGCAGCAGAATCCGAAATTCCTGGGATCACAACTGTAAGTTTTTGTTTAGATGGGATAACGTGGATATACATGGAACTACAGTGTTGACTGAACAGAAATCAAATAAATTTAATTAATTTTACCAAAATCCACAGGTCCATCCCGAAAATTGAATAATCCAAAGACACAATGCTTCACAGCCCTTATTTTCTTTCATCCTAAAGTTCACCAATCCATAGAAATAAAGGAAATTCATGGGTTTTAAATAAAATGTTGTCCACGCCTAGTTCAGCGGTCATGTAACATCTTTTTCAGGAATTCAGAAACATTTTGCTAGGTGAGGTAAAAAGTGGTTTTGACTTCATGGGGCTGTGCGTTTCAAACTGGACACCCAGGAGCAGGTCATCAATGCTCCTGGAATCTGCTGTGTAGCTCTGCAATCCTAAAAAAACGAGCATAACTGAGTGAGAAAGCAGCAGCAGAAAGGCAGCAACTGTTGCATGACTCGTGGAAAATTCTCGAGTCAGAACCAAGTCACTGCGGATCAGTTTGCTACTCAACAGGTCGACAGCTGCTCGGAGGTGAATACAATGGAGTCACGCAATAGATCACTCGAATGTTAGTTTACATGTTTCTGACGTAACTGAACCTAGGAGAAGAATTGTAGCGGTGCAGCGAAAAATTCTATCCGAACGTATCCTCTCAGCAAATCACAAAACACCGTAAATATATCAGGATTAGCTGTCGCACTTTCTTAGTAAAATTAAATATCAAAGTCATTTATGAAATTATAATTATGACAGAAAAAATGTTTGTTAACTGCCAATTTGTTGATTATACTAGGCGGGCTAAAAACTCAAGTTATCAATGTAATTTATTTATTTTAAGGCCTGAAAAGTTATCACACATGCAGCAGAACCACAAAACAACACAACGTTGACATGAAACAGTGTCCGGATCAGGGGATCAATGGTAATTTGTCATGTTTGACAAATGACACCACGTTTCTGCCTTGACTTCAAAAACTTTCTTGGAAGTTCTATGCTGCCAATCACTGAAGATATGAGAGGAGAAATGTCAAATGAACATATATGGACTAAATTTCGAGCTTATCATAAGTGGTCGGTAGTCCTCATTTCATGGATAGATCCCAGAAATTCTGCAAAACGTTGCTGATGCCTTGTCAACCTCATGCGAACGATGAGCGAATGCGAATGCCAAACGTTTCATTTTCCAGCTCTTGTTATGTTCTTTACATGCTCCTAAATAAGCTATCTGCTGGATTTTCTTTTGGAAGCTCTCCTAAGCGTAAACCTACGTTCAGTTCCATGAATGAGACCATAAACTAAAGCATAAGCCTACCCAGGTTCAAAAATTCGTGCAGATTTTGCGTATTATCCGTGTCTTTCTCCTATGGGTTAGGTTCTGAAACAAATGCATAAAAAATGAGCAAAATTTTCCCGAAGTTGTATTTCACGTAAATCCTAGCAGAGTTCGCGTATTTTCTTTTATTCTTCCAATAATTCGTTTTTCCTTAGTTTTTGTGACGCTCTTTCTCCTTGAAAAGTGGATTATGTCCAAGAGAAATTCACACATCGCACTCTTAAGGTCTTGAAATGAGAAAAATGAATATCCAATAACAAATAGCAAAAATGACGAGAAATGTTCATATAAGCACTAAATTTATACATAGGTGCTGACTCCCGGAGATGTAATATGATCTTGAAAGATCCAAGAAAACGAATACATAGTGCAGCTAATTGCAAGAGCAAATAAAAACGATCTTTTTGCTGAAACATCTTGAAATTTGAGAAAATTGGTCCTATGTGAAATTGACATTTAGCTACGTATATATTGATGTTTCTGGAAAAATTTCAACTCTGAACTGCAAAACATTGAAAAATTGTTGACTATCTATGCTTCATGGATGAGCAGGTGGATCAATCTGGATTCGAGTATGGATTTCAGGATTCGAGAATTTTATTCGAGGATGGGAGGCACAGAAAGCTCTTGTCATGTTAATTTTTCCAATAAGCATACAAAATTGAAGGAACTATGGTACACATAAGTGGGATGAATGGTGGTCGGCAATGGCTGTTAGATCCATCAATTTCTTTGATGGATTTCATGGATTTCTGCCTAGTCTCTCCTCTAAAGCTGCTTGATGGATGATAAAATAAGGTAAGCATTGGCTAATGGAGCCAGCAAAGAACTCTGGATGTCTTTAAGGAATTCGCCAGCTGGATTGAACAGAAACAGATGTCCAGCAAGGACTGGAAGAGCGCTGTCGTGTACGGCAACACGGTACAATGCAGTTAAGCAGCGGAGTGTAATAATGCCCATAATCGTAACCTCATATCCTCGCATATATTGCGTTCCGTGGATCTGGATTGTTGTGCAGTCGCGGCTCAACGGCCCGCCTTTTCCGGTACAATACGCAATTTGTATATCCGCCGGTCTTGACTAGGCGATTTTCGTTCGATGACCGCCAGAGCGAAAGGACACGGCAATCCATGAACCTAAGAGGGTCCCAGCATTATCCAGAGACTGGAGCGAATCGAGATCTTTTAATGAATATTTTGTCTAGAAGTCGTTTTTATAGTGCTGTTGAAAGTTATATGTAGTATACTTGCACTTCGAGCATTATCCATATCAAGTTATTAGATAAGTAGGAAATGCTGGATTTTCCGCGACTCAACTGTTTCACTGAAGTCGGCCAGCACTCCTAGGATTGGAAATGTTTCACCTATGAGACAAAACCACTGAAATAAAAGAAGATTAACAGGATTACAACACGAGTTCCGGTTATTGATGACTCCGCAAAGTGCCGAAGTGCAGCATAGCAATAGTTTTAAGATTAGAAGGAACAGCTGGTTGAGTTATGTCCGTGACCTTTGCTTTTTTGCTTAATGGCCTATCATCTCTTGTTCCACTCCAGTTGACGTAGCTGCAAAAGCGGATTTTATCCGTCACGTCGACTTTTGCTCAAGTTTAGTGCGTTTTCGTTTCAGGAATAAACCCCGGTCCTCTTGTTGGTGCAGTAAAGGTGAAGTCGTTCTGAGGTTTGGATTTTTCTATGGTTGAAAACTTTCGACCTATTGGAGGGTGTGTGCCTCACTAGATAGGGGTGTGTTGAAAGAATAATGTATTAGGCACATTCGATATCCGAATATTCGATTTCGAATAAGTAGACAAGTAGAAATATTCAGGAAAGGGAGAGCCCTACACCTTTTGTAAATGAGAATAAGGACTACGAAGCTTTGTGTTCTGGGGTTTTTCGATTTTCTGGATAGACCCATGAATTGTTATTTAAATTGATTGAATTTACTCTATTTTTATTCGCTCAACTATATACCTGACAGGTCCAGTTAAAGCTTAAATCTTTTCTTGTTTTTGGGTCATCTTGCTTACTACATATGGTAGCTTAGGCGCTTGACTCAAAGTACTGTTGTTTTCAAATAATGCAGAGTACTTGTAGTAATAGTAGTACAAGTATTGAGATAGGAACTTTAGTCCCAACTCCGCAATACCTAATTGGGAATGGACTTCACCAAATGATTCACGGATTAGGCTCTACGGACCCTCAACTCCTTTCATTTCCAGCTATACTGCCCGTACCTGTATAATTAAAGTATTCTATTACAGTGTTTTCCTCTGAAAAGCTCCGGACTGTGAACTCCAAAAAAAATTTCCACAATGAGGAAATTTCCTCCCGTTCTCTTCCGTTTTTTTTGCCAAGTACTCAATCTAATTTTCCTAGCGCTGAGAAAATGCTCTCATATTAGTTGCAAATAAAAAAGTAATATCGCCGATTGTGCAAGTACATATGCAATTCCATACACATATTCGGATTCCGAATGTTACATTTCGTGGTCATTTGAATAGCGTATGCACCTGCGCATATGCAATATGTGTACGATAGCTTGATTGCATAAAGAGAAGACAATAGTAGTTAGAGGGAGCTTCTACCAGCTAAAAACTTAATTATTTCCAGGATGTGGTAGGTTTTCCAAGTAAAAATAACGCCATAATTCTCAGTATCTAGGAAATACAAATGGAATGGAGTCATATTTCCGCAAAAATAACGAAAAAAATAAGTAAAAAATAACAGATCTCCGATTTCTGAAAAATAACTGTAAATTAGTTTGGAAGCTAAGGTGAGGGGTATTTCGTTTCCTCCTTATGAGTCACACATGCTTGTGATTTTTATTCGTCTTTCCGGTTATAATACACGTTCTTGGCACTGTATTAGATGGCACACTCTATGGTTTATTAAATAAATAAATAAATAAATAAATAAATAAATAAATAAATAAATAAATATTCCAAACATGCTCCATAGGGAAACTTTCGCTCCTATTATTGTTCAAATTGTGAAGAGATCTGGAAAGAATTCTAAGCAGAAAAAAAGGGAGGGAGAGAGAGAGGGAGCGAAAAAAGAAGGGGAGGACGAAGATATTAGAACAAAGGATCACATTTGTTACTGCAACTTGTTCACGTGGAGAGGCAAGAGTGAAAAGAAATAATTTTGAAAAAAAGTGAAGGTCGCAGGCATAACTCAACCAGCTGTTCAAAACAATATTAAATTATTGTTATGGCACGTTTGCACACGTTGGCACGTTTGCAGGATCAGAGTGTCCAGAATTCGTGATATAATCCCGAAGGCATCCATTTATTTCGGTGGTTTACTGTCTCAAAAGTAATATGCTTTGTATTCGATGAAAGCTAACTGAGTATCGGGCTGTTTTTGTATCTTCAAGTGTAATTTCAAGTCATGGAATATCTAGCATATCATACCTACCTAATAACCTATATCATAAAAAACCTATATCATAACCTAACCCAACCTACTAGTACTTGAAGTACATGTAGATGCACTACACATAACTTCCAGCCGCATAACAAAAAAGTATAAAAGTAACTAGACAAAAATTGCACCAAAGCAAAAAAATCTGCTAACTTAATTAAAAAATATTACTTAAAGAAGTATGTAATTGTTAGTTTAGAGAGTAATATCATAACTATGAAGAAGGGAAGGAAGATCATGCTTCATCATCTCGACGATTTCTCGGGATCCATGTAATTGTACTCCCGTTAAAGTCGGGCCTTTTATTTGTTCGTGAAGACCTGTGAATTGTGGATTGATCAAAGGACTACTTCATGCAGTTTCTGTAACATTTTTAGTGAAATAAGCAAAAGTAGGCGTACATAAGGAAAACGGAGAGAAGGCATGTCTGAAAAAAGTGTGGGTCAAGTTTAGGTTGAAGCGAAAATCAGAGGTAAGACTCGTGGATTGAGGTTATCAAATTTTTGAAGTCCAATCTCCAAGTCAAGCTATATGTATCAGTTAATTTAGTACGTCTGCAATCAAACTCAAGCATGGGAATGACTCCAGAAGATCAGGAAACGCTAATAGCGATGTGGAAAAAGGCACTCGGAGCCTACATCTGCTAAAAATCTGGCATGTTACATTATGATAAAGAGACAGAAATTTGCATGGATCGAAATTCTTGGAAAACACTGCCGAAGTGCAAGTACTCTGCATTAGTGCATTACCATCATGAACGTGACCGTAACCACATTCCCACTGTGTTTTTCAGTAGCTCTTCATTTGAAGCAATGCTAGTGAACGTAAGAGAAAAACGACGCGCTGACTCAAAGCATGGAAGCAGAGGCGATTCGCAAAGACGTATGAAGCTCATGTGAATCAGGGATGGAGTTATCCTACAAGACTCCGTTGTGAAATACAGAAAGATCGAGATTTATTTTGAAAACATAACAACTTACAATGCTGTGTAACATATCGTAACCTAGATGAAGGAATCGTCTTGCCTTAAGAAATCATAGAACACTAGAAGGATTCGTATTCTCTCAGCAACTCGTCTCGTGTCTATGAAATCCTGCGATGGAGAACGTGTGTTGACGAATTTACCTGGGAGGAGCAACCTATTTTAAATATCGTACATCGCTCTGTAGACTAAGGGTCGCAGTCCATTTCAAACGAAGGCCTGCAAACTGTTGTGTTCTACCTGCGGTTTTGTACAAATGTGAGGTCTGCGCCTGGATGCACCATTGAGATTACCCATCGTAAACGTGCTAACCTACTCACGTTTACCCTTTACCTGGCACCCATCAACGTGCTTACCCATGCGTGACGTTATCTATACTCAGCTGTTAAACATAAGGTAATCATCCATGGGTATAAGACTACGAATGTTTCCAGTGATGCACCTGTCGGATCCTGGATGTGGGCGAATCAAGTAGCTGCACGCGCGTTTCGCTCAGAACAACGACGTCGCGAGCAAGCAATACATAGCTCGCTAAGGCTTCCGAATGAAGGAAATGCGACGGCTTAAAAAAGACGATTTAGTAAGATTTGTTTTCAAGGATTGGATCTACCCAGCTCTACGATGAAAATGAAAGTATGCTTCAAAAATATTCCAAAAATCCTGACGTGAGTCATAGACTCGGATTGCCACCGACTGGGCGAAAGGCGGAAAAAGAAGCACAATCCAGCCTAAAATGTGTCTGACAGTCGAAACTCTCAATTTTCAAAGTCTAACGACTTGACGAAGCAGTCCGATGTGAATGAAGAGAAATCGGCGAAACTCTGGTTACGGAAGGCTTGATACGCATTGTGCCTTTGTGATAGAAGAATGTGAACAATAGCAATAAACAACTTAGAAGTGAAGTATATCTGGCACCTTTTTTTGTTCTTTTCTACACAGCTATCTGTCCCCTATATCAAGATAATGAAGGTGGCTCAAAGAGGAACTTTTTCTGTCTCAGCCGATCCGGAAGATGTAATTTTCCCACAACGACGAAAAACAGCTAATCTATAGATAGATTGCATTATTGAATAAATAAACATATCAATGAACAAGTGAGAGTAAAATACATAAAAAGTAAATCAGCAACTAAATAAATAAATTGATAGAATAGCTTGATAAACGACAAACTTCACCATATCTCAGTCAAGGAAAAGTTGAAACTGCTCTTGGTAAATTACAAGCATTTCACGGTGCTTATTAGCCCAGTGACGATCACTTCTTCCTTTGTTTTTTTTTCTGGACATCGTCCGTAAGCTTTGGATTATTTCTCTTTCCGCGATCCTGATATGTGTAATGCCGTTTATTCTGACAACTCTTCAGTCTTCCTTGGAAATTTTACATCCGATCTGTTTTACCTGTTGACTCGGAAAAGAACAATGAAGAAACCAAACTTCTGGAACAGAAGCATACAAGGTGATTCTTTATGCATTATCAGCGAGTATTAGCTGAGGAGTTCCTACCTTTGGCTTCCAAAGTAACTCCATGCAGTAAGAAATGCTCGGAAAACGGTTCCATGAACGAATGGCACGTGCAGCGTCACCGTCTTTGCACGTGGGCAAAGTTCCGGATCTAGTTCGAGAAACCTTGCAGTGTCGTAAGTACGTAGTAACAGCGATAGTGTGACTCACCAACGTACTTGCTATCTACTATTATATGACGCATACTGTCATTGCTTTTGGCAGCATACAAGTATTATATAATATGTATGTGTTCGCAAAAACTGCCGGGTCACAGGCATTGTAAGCTACAAAACCGCGACTAATTTTTTGTTCCAGAATATTTTGGAGGCTGGCAAAATCCTTGAATGTAGACGAAGTTGAGTTTTGAAAAAAAAGACAATTGAAAGCTTTACTCCTGGTTTTAAGTACCTATTCTAGAGTTGTGTTCGAGTGAAATTAACGAAAAATGCCAATTTTTTTCTGCAAGGATCAGCTAATGGCAAGGCGTTTTGCAAGAAGTTTGAAGTCAAACACGGTTTTCGAATACAAATTTAGGGTCATTAAGGACGGGTTTTTCTTGTGGCCCATTTGAATCTAGTTCTCTTCCTGCCAATGATTCTTACTGTCTTCAACGCAATTCGAGAGAATAAGTGGGAGCGGTATTGTACAAGATCGATGGCAATGAACAATGAGATCGATCCATGAAGTCGTTTTAACAGTGACAGCAGCTTCGCATATCCTCTGCGAGAAATTTAATAAGATCTTGCCCACACATATGCAGCAGAGAAAATGTTGAAGAGTGAGACTTGTTTTAGTTTACGTAGAAGTCTGGACAAATCCGAGAAAATAATTGGAAGAGATTGTAGAAAGAGGGGCTGTGCATAGTGGCGGAAAATCTATTTTGCAGAATAAAGATATCCTTAGGTAGGCTCCTTTTCGATTCGTTTTTTATCACTACCTTTTTTTAAAGCTGTTTATTTTGTATGAATCCACACTAAATTTTTTAGTAAGTACCCTACCATAATCTCGGAAACCGGTTGTTTCTACAGAGGTCATCCTACTCTTTTCTCCACCCTTTGCTATGTCGAACCTACTGAAAAATTTAGTGGACTATTGTGTGATCTTCTTAAAAGTCCTGAGAGTGAAGATTTTGGCAGTGGGAGCAGAAAGCTCCTGCCCTTACTATTCTATCACTGGCTAGCTTTTGCATATCCTACTATTGTTATAAAACTGAGCGACTATATCCCAGGAATTCCTCAATAAATTCGTAGAACAAGACGGTGGGAAATCAGAGGAATGAGAAAAGAGGGCAGAAGTACGCATTCACATTGAAATTATTTCGGAAAACTGAGCGAACAGTTTATAGGCAAGACTTACACTTAACTAAGCGTACTGCCCAAGGCATCTGAAAGTGAAACAATGTATTGGAGTAGGTACAGTAGAGTACAGTAGATGCTGGTGAGGTGAATCATCCACATTACACACACTGACTTTGCGTATGTCTCCGCATTGTTGCTTTCTCGCAGTTCTTCTCTTATCAAGCACAACATTCCAGGATTTCTTACAACAAGGTAGGCGTACATGATATGCGAGATCTTTTTCCTCGATAAGTGTGAGCTATTCATAGCATCCTAGAGGTCATCTCCTACATACCTACATAAGAGAAACCTCAGGATTCTCATTGAAATCAAGTAATCCTGCAATAATGGAGAGTGAAATTATAGCTAGCCATTTTATGCAGCGTCAGTGAATTCCACGTAGCAATTCTACAAGATATTACAATAGATTTTGGTGTTTATCCTGGCTGATCCAGGAAGAGTCGCTCACCGAGCTGCACCCTTCATCGGAATTCCACTCCAAATGTGGATTATAGCGGGATGCTTCGGCCTATTCTTGCGGAGAAATTGTCCTTGGGGATTGACGGTGGTTTTTATTGGTCTGATGGGGGAGAAGAATCCCGGACGTTTGTGGCATTTTGATATAAGATACTCCTAATAACGTGGACTGTGGTGATGATCACAGATCCATTCGTTTCAGGCTGAGTAACTCATTGCGAAAGAGGATCGCGATTTTTACAGCGGGAACCTAAAACGTCCGAGATGAGATTGGAGACCGTGATGACTCAGCGTGGGACTGTCTTGCCCCAGCATCCCGAACCCCATATTTCATCCACGCATAGTACTTCTTGAAGAGATAGTCGGATTTCGTGCACGATTTCATAGCGTCACGGTCGTAGTATCGCAGCGTGATAAAGTAATGCTCGGATAAAAGAGTGAATAAGAAATGTACAATATAAGAATAGAAAATCTGAGCCACTACCAGTTAGCTGTGCAGCGGCTGATTTATCAGATAACACATCAGATCTATAGCCGATTTTTTTGTGCATTCTCTCGTCAAATATCGAATTTGGAGAGGAGGTCAACAGAATTGCAGCTACGTACATGTCCAATTCCACCATCTGAAGGATTTAATTGTTGGTGGGTGCCATCATCCGCATCAGTGATGAGCTGAAGGATTGTGTGAGACTGGAAGTTACGGAGTCGGAAGCCGGGAGAAGCTCGAAGCGTGGGGAAATTGGCGAGGAAGAACAGCATGAATGACTTGGAATAACTTAGTTACTGTCATTTCAAAAGAAATCTAAGAGTTAGAAACTTGCGAGGCGTCGGTATCCAGGAACTCCCAAGCTTTCAAAACAGGAGTTCCACCCATTCCTGATGTGCACTTAGCGGGAAAGACTGTTAAATGCTACATGCGTATACACGCGGAAGGAGAGAAGAGATTCTTTGTATGCATGAGTTTCCGTACACAATCTTTTTTTTTTCCAGACTATCAATTCCTCACCAATTGCTTGGACCTTCAAAAACGCTTGCTTTCGTTTCAGCTTTAGAATTGGTGGAACTCTGCATTTCTGGATTTGAATGCTACAGAAAGTTATGGAATAGAATATGAAAAGAACATCAGAGAAATTGGGCTGTGCCGTAAACATATCCAAAGTTTGTTAACAATTATGTCTTGAAATTTTCCCTAATTTCTTTTTGCTAACTCCAATCCCAGTTTCGAGTTTTTTTTTTAAATTTCCTCATTTTTCTCTGTGTAGATGGAAGGTACATAGCGAACATGCTCTCCCTCGTCTGCGCTCTGGAAGAATTTGTGCACTACTAAGATTCAAAAAGGAGGATTTTTGTCCTTGGAGGTAAACTCGACGGATTCTCTGAACAGCTTCTGTCATGGGACATCTTGTTGAACCACGAAAAATTCCGGAGAAGTCTCGAAGATGTAGGGGCGCCTAGTACGGCTTTTTGGAGTGTATTTCATTGTAGGTGACTGTAGGTAAGTGTAGTGTAAATATTTCCTGAAATACAACGTTTTCCCTACTTCCTCATGTGAAAAAAAAACAAGAGCAGCAGCTCAGGAATGAGGAGGACATCTGATGTATTGTTTGTTCTGAGAGAAGAAAGGTTTTAGTCTTTACCTCTGATCCTTATCATCTACATGCGTAGACCGATATTTTGTTAGAATTTGTTAGGATTTTTTTGTTAGATTTTCCTTTCTCTAAACTTTAGTATCTCATGAGTTTTCCTCTGCACATCTGAAGTACAGAGAAAAAAAG
Source organism: Ancylostoma ceylanicum (assembly GCA_000688135.1). NCBI lineage: Eukaryota > Metazoa > Nematoda > Chromadorea > Rhabditida > Ancylostomatidae > Ancylostoma > Ancylostoma ceylanicum. The sequence continues at coordinate 254,473 of JARK01001521.1, forward strand.
CTGAAGGAAGCGAAAAGGTTACTTCCTGAAACCCATTGGCAGCGGAGCTATAGGCCAATTCGCTACGATGATTTTTTTGCCCTCATTTTTCTCCCACTGATGCAGAAAGCAAAATCTTCTTCCAGGATTTTTGCTTTTTTTCTGAAAAAAAAAACGTCTGAGTGTCTCATAGCATGCGCTATTTCTCCAGGGATTATCCACGATTCGGGGACTCCACTACCTTCCCGAAAAGAAAAACAGGCGAGAGCGAATTACGGCGAAACAGAAACGACAGCGGCGATTTGGCGGAGAAGTGTGAACTCGTTTCGATTATGCAATATGCGACCCGTTTCACGGCTAGCCAAATAATAGGAGAATTGGGCGGTCAGGATTCGTACGAGTTTTTCCGCGAGAAGATCGATCAGTCGACAACGAAGTCGCTGATCAGTCGGTTGAACTGGCCCACATCTGCCGAACAATGTTACGCATCGCATTTCTCGTCTTCTCAGGTGACCCAGTTATGCACTTTTCCTTTACCCAGTTAGGATTTACTTCCTCCTTGCCTACCTTTTTCTGGAAAACACTATAAATGGCTTGTTGCCGGCGGTCCCTGTATATTTCCCCACAGTAACGAAAATCAAGTAAAAGTGGACCATTTTCCAGTACTCCTGCTGGTCAGCTGCGCTGTTGTCGATCGGTCCAAAAGGCAAACCTACAAATACGATGATGCCCTCCTAGCGTACGCACATCCACATCCACATACTAAGGTCCAGCAAGGATTCCTAGCACGATACGCTCCTCAGGACTGGCCGAAATGGTGCGTTAGATTTTCCATGATTCTTGGATTGCTTATCTTCGGAAGAACAGCTAACTCCTTTTGTTATTTCTTTGTTCCTGCTTGTGCGCGACTTGCTTGCTTTCCCTTTCATGGATCGGGAAGTCTATCACCTACGATAACGAGGTTTTTTCCCGAACGACGTTCACGTCTTTCCTAGGATATGTCACACCAGCGGCGAGAATCCTGAACGCTCTCAGGAGCGCTCTACGTTTCCCGCTTATCCAGAATGGATGAGTTTCACGAGGAAAATGTGGTAGAATCCAGCACTTCTACCAACAATAAATGCTATTGGTTCTGGGACGCCAAATACCAAATATGACTATTTTTATCCAGAATATTCCATTTAGGTGAGAGGGTAAATGGGCAGTTTCCTAGGAACATCTATGAATCTCGCCACATGAAGGGGTGTTTTCTGAGGAGAAGGTAGCATTGAAACCCATCTGGATCGCTAAGAAAATTGTAGATATTCGACATTTGTAAATCCTATGTCTTTTTAAGAACCATATAGCAACAATTTTCCCACAATTGTGGTTACTAAATCGTCAAAAATTAGGTTTACCCAATGCTTGTTTGCATACAATTTGTCATCCAAAAGAAAAACCCAAACAACACTAGAAAAATCCCTGGAATTGCACTTTGTTTTGGTTGTCCGAGAACTAACATTTTAGGTACTCCCGAACCATCATGCAGTGGGATGGACAATCAGTACTCTCACCTTATGATACGAGTGACGCCCGTTATCCGGCCTGGCACATCAACAGGATGAAAGGAGGAGGTTTTTAGAAAATTTCTGGAGAATAGGAAGTGTGCTGGACTAGTTTTCCTGTATGCCATGAATCGAGAATCTCTGTACATTGTTTTTATAGTGTACATTTTTTAAAATTGAGTATCGTGTTTTGTTGTTAATTTATTTTATAGGTTGTTCCTGAGAATGCTTTTAAATTGTTGAAATGCTAAATATAAATTAATTTATTCTGGCTTCTCGCCTTCCTCTTCGCTAAAGCAGATGCAATACCTGTTTTTCAACCCATACGCTAAATGCTTGATGTGGGCGTCACTAATACCTGGATCGCGGAGATCTTGTACGCCGCGCCCTAGTTCCTGGAAGCCATTCTATTCCACAACTACATAAAACAGCAAAGGTGTCCAGTGGGGTCATTTACCGAGTGCCAATTGCCTCAGGCCACCTCACACCGCCTCACACAATGTCAGTCCTCACGTAAAAGAAAAGTTAGCCTATTAGAAAAGCATAAATATGTCGAAATTGTGACATATAAGGACTATATGCATTCCCATCTATACAACGAGACAAAATTCGTTTCCATACCCATATTTCAATTTTTACTAAAATTTTAAAAAACTGCAAGTTCGGATGGAAACACCCTGTTCCTGCGTCATCATTTGGATCTGTTTGCCACTAATTTGTATGTGGAACATTGTCCGTGTTGTAATAAGAATCCAGGGAGGGTAAAATTGCTAGAAATTAGAATGGAGGTTAGCTTGAAGAACCGTAGTACCCCTCGGAAACCCACGAACCGATGCAACTCCCGGCCCTTCAGACCACAAGGACCTCCTGGACCCGATGGACAGCGTGGATCGGATGGAAGCGAGGACAGCCAGGGCCGCGAGGATCCTA
>JARK01001521.1:267186-282896 GCA_000688135.1 Ancylostoma ceylanicum
ATTTATTTATTTATTTATTTATTTATTTATTTATACATTTATTTATTTATTTATTTATTTATTTATTTATTTATTTATTTATTTATTTATTTATTTATTTATTTACTTATTTATTTATTCATCTATTTCAACACAAAAAAGGTGTGTTGCAATTCGAACAGAAACACAAATGCGGATAACTCAAAACCACACTTGAGAAAATAAAACTTTCAAAACCTCAGCAGCTTGCAACTAAACTGGGTAGATTATCCAGAAAATTAATCCAAGGAAATGAGTATGGTCTTGGATGCTGAGAAAATTCCACTCTTTAACATTTTGCGGTTGTACCACAACCAGGACTAACCAGGCTTTTACTAAAAATTCATTACCATACTTGGACAACACATATGCTTGTACACTGGATAAATTTCTACAAACTATTATGCCAGTTTCTCATCATCGCGTCTCTGCACTGAGTTCGAAAGGTTTCTAGGCAAATAAGAAAGTTTTACCCAGGGTATCACTTCATCCCAATGCATATTCATGGAATCAACAAACGCGCTCTATTTCACATCTTTGATTGAAGTGCTGTTTGTTCCATTTCCCAGCTATCGTTCACTTCAACTGGAAACCTTTTTGCAGAGCCGCTGATTGTGACACAGAAAAGCCGCTCCCCGTAATCGCATCCGAGACTAGCCCTATCCTAAGCACAGCTATGTACGTAAGGCTATCCAGAACTGTGTTCCAAGCCATTGCTTTTCAGTTCAATACTTTTTCTTGAAAAACAACGCTTCGCTCCGCAACCGCTGCAATTAGCGCTTCATTTCCGATCCGAGGACTTCTCAAGCCACTTCCACAATCAACGACAATGACGAAGCAATTTCAAGTTAAGCAAAAGCAAGGCTGCTGTCCTACCAAATGAAACTGGAGTGGATGAAACAAATAAAGAAGAGAAAGATAATATCTTGCCAAGCACTACTTCTACTTACCGTGTTTCTCAACTGTACTTGAGTTAGTCGATCCTTTCTGGTTTCTGCTTTCCACATGAATTCGATACTTGGAGAAAGCCTCGAGATCACCAATGGTAGCAGATTTAGACGTGGTGAGTAAGCTTTTCTCTGATGGATCTTCGTCTGACGAGTAGTGTACGACGAAGGACTGTGGATAAGAACCGTTGAAACCTGGAATGATGCAAAGTGCCTGTAATGTGCGTAAAAGCGGGGGTCTCTGACTGCAGAATTGGCCCGGTCGAGTAAAATCATTCAGTTATCCAACAAAATCTATAATTTATCTATTTATTTATTTACTTATAAATCATGGATAGTGACGATTTGACCCTTCAAAGAAAGGGTAAATTGAGCAATGAATAATGCAAAATTAATGTATAACAAAGTTAAGACCTTGACCAAGATAAACTATCGTACTTACCCAGGGTAAAGGTGTTCAACCCTGGGTAACCGCAATGATGCGTGCAGACATTTCTACTCTTCGCTCTACTAGACCCGGCTGCGTCAGTGGAAGGATGGGTAACTTCATACCCATTGGTATGGTAGTCTATTGATAGCAGATGGATGCAGACGTAAGACATGGGAAAAATGTTGATGGATGCCAGATGAAGGGTAAATTTGGGTAGATTAGCAGGTTTACCATGGGTATTTTCAATGATGTACTTTTGGCCTGGATGCATCATTGAAACTAATCAGAGTCATTGCGTTGGCCAACGTCTAACGATGGGTAAATTCGTGTGGTGTCAATGCGTTTACCCTGGGTAATCTCAGCGATGCATGCGACCCTTTACCCTATTCTCAGTACTCGATGCAGTATACTAGCCTTTACATTACTATACAGAGTAAAATGAATACTCGACTGATTATTCGAATATTATTCGATCCTGTCAATGCACTAGTTCCTACCTGGTGTCCAATTCACTAACATCGCTTCGTCACCGACGCATTCTACGCTATCAATAACAGCCGGTTGTGGACGAGTTCTCTGGAACTTTACTGTGATTACTACGAAATTCACGAATATTCCACGTTACTCGAAGTAAAACACTCACATCCACAATAAGGTTCATGGTGCTGGATATCGATGAAACAGCATTGCTAATAATACATTCATAAACGCCATGATCGCTGTGGGAGACAGATGGGAATGACAAGACGGCCGAGGAGATCCTTTTCTGGAAAAAGGAGATACTTTTTGTTATAGGTACGGTAACAGACGAACTAACCTCGGAGTGGATCCAGTACACTATCGGTAGAGGATCACCAAATCCTTCGCAGCTAACTTCAGCCGGTGCTCCTTCGAAAACTCGAAGTTCAGGCGGTGGGCGATTTATAAACACAGGAGGTTCTGGAAGAAGGATTTTTCTAGAAGTTATAATCCCGAGGGGATTTTTTGTACTGTGAAAAAAGCATGTGATTTACCAGCTACGATCACATGGGTTTCGAGTACGGTACTTCTGCCAACGGAATTTTCAGCTTGACATCCGAATATTCCACCATCTGAGTCTTTCTCAGCCTTAATTTGCAGTGATCCCTGAAATTTCTCTCTTATTCAAGGACAGGATTCACAATTCGGAACGAATGGGGTGTTTCGAACGCAAACACAAAGAAGATTCCCAGAAGGACTCCTCTAGATCCTAGAAATTAGCACTTTATGATCACGCCGAAACAGGATGCTACAGAGAGTTGAAAATTTTAACTTTTACATAGGGATTCCCAGTTTTCCACTCTTTTCGACCATGAAAAGCCTCGTGGATTTAACAAAAAAAATACTAAAGCACCACGCAGCTGCATGCTAGTGGAATTATACCGTGGATCTGTCGTCCTGGAGCAAACAGTAATGTTTGAAGGGGATTCATTCAAATTCGTGTGAAAACAAGCCGAAATGACATGCAAAAACATTAAATTTACGAGAAATTAGGCTTGAGAACATAGTGATGCAATTCCGTCTTTTTTTCCAAACTGTTTCACATGTTATCCATATGGCGACTACTTACTTATGTTTCAACTTGTGTTTAGTATGCCATGTTTCTGGCGATGGTAAATAAGATGAATAAATAAATAAATCCACAGTGAAGAGCTCTCGTACTATGTATGCCTGTGTTTGAATTCTATTTAAGACGGTTTTTATACAGTAAATGCTCATCCAGAAACAATGTTACAGCTACGTATTTACTGTGGAACTAAGCTCTCAAGGGATTCAAGGTGAAGACAGTTAATTTAAAGTAAAAGTATACTTATTTGAATGGAAACCATTTTTGTGTTAAGTAACGGCTCGCCCTCTGGTTGCTGTCTTTAAAACCAGTTTTTCCTCAGGAATTTCACTAGGCATCTTTTTTAGAAGAGCGCTGCAAAGGACATTGTGATAGATTCTTGTTGACAGCAATAAAGAATTGGGCGCGTGGGTGGGAATGAATTGATTATCGAAGAAATATGATCCAACATTGTGAATTCTATCTTGCTTGGACGAAGACAGAGATTATCACAGAATCGCAGGAATTTTACCTTACAAGGGAAGCGAACTTAAGCTGCCAATCAAAGAGGAGATTGATATGGTTAAGAAGTCTGTCCAACATGATGATGCAGGTTATATTTGCAGCCTGCTAGATGCTGTGCAAAAACTAAGAATTCTGACTTATGCAGGTGAATCCATACCCCAGCGACAAAGGAAGGATGCGTCGGGCTTGTCTACTTTTTGGAGAGGACGTGTTTGGCATAAGTTCACGGTTTCCACGTACGTTCACATCCATGAAAAGCACGCAAAGCACAGTTTCTAAGTGAGCACAGTTTCCAATTGCTATTTACAGTAGCAGCCAATGAGGTACATATGACCAGATGTATTTTTGATGACGGGATATTTTTCATGCATCTGGTTCTAGCTATTAGGATGAAATTCGAGGATCTAATGAAGTTCTGCAGAGTCCTCCTACTCAACGACTTGGCATCGACGTAGTTCAATCCAGAGGTGAACCGTAGCAAAAAATTCTATTGTAACTTGTAGCTCTAATCGTATTTTATTGGTCCGAAAGTTTTGCACCAAATTTTACACTTTTTCAAACAATCATAACATTATTGCTCATGGATGGGACCTGTTCTGCCAATTTTTATAGTGGAGAAGCATTAGAAAATTCTATTGCACTCTACTAGCAAATAATATAATTTCGGGATCAAGAAATTCTGGATCGCAAAATGTTAGTGCAAGACCTTAGGGCCAACCTAGTACCTTATTGGCTGTTACTGTAAGTCCTGACTAGTCGAGTGTTAGGAGATGGCCAGCTTCAACGTCCATGACCTTGCAGGCCGGGATTTCTGGATTGTTTCAGGTGTTATGGAAATGAGCCATTTCACCAACAACAGCGTTATTAAAGTGGTGTAATATAGCAGCGAATTTTGGTAAAATATTTCAAATTATGTGATTTTAAAGTTATTTGACAAATGTGTCCCAATGTAATCTCATGGTCTTAGTTCCATGCCCTTCGACCCCCTATCTCCCATCCTATCCCACACCACCCTCTCTTCCAGGATGAAACAGCACAAAATGCTGACCTCAGCTGTTGTTGCGACGAAGTGACCGTTCTTGGACCAGGTGTAATGACTCGGCATTGGATTTGCGTCCACAGCACAAGATATCGTACCATTTTGACCGTATCCGATAGTGAGCACTTGTCGATGTGATGGCAGCGGTTCTGGAGCATCTGAAGCATTTACGCAGTTATCCGGAATCGGATGATGTTTGTTTCGTAACGGAGCGACCGCGAAATACTACGTCATCTAGATTCCAACACTTCCTCGTCAATGATCTTTCTATAAGAAAACTGTTATTTAGATATAGTGAACATGTGACAAATGACCGTCACGATCGGTTGACCCCAATAACTTCTACGATTACTACTATTATTACTGTTGTTGCGGACTTGTTATGATTGCAATCACATGGAAATTGACCGAATTCTGATAAAAACAATGTCGATGAACCCGGAAGGCATCCGGACACTCTTTGACCTTCACGGATGGAAATGCCATGAGCACATGTCACAGAACGCTATAAGCGTCTTATCATGATGACGTACTGTAGTCGTGTTTCCACGAAAAAAAAAGTGCTCATAAAAAAAAGATAGCATCCAGAAAAAATAGCATCTCATAAGAGCAGTTTAAGCATGTGAAAAAAAAACAGGGAGCAAAAACTAAAGAAGCTCTAAAAAACTTGAAAGTGAGGAATAACACTTAGAAAACTGAGGCTAATTGTTTTCTCAAGTTTAAAAGAATTGTTTTTCGTTTTTTTTTCTAATTCTACAGCGCTTTCCGGTCTGATACGTGGACTAAATGTTTACTTTGTTCTTTGTACCTTGTACTTTACAGTTAAATTATAGCTGAATCTATGAGATCATGCAAGGATGCACAGTTGCACATTTATTCAAACGTCGAATTTCGACTATTTCGAATACCTGAATGATCGAATAAATTCGAAGATGAGAAAAAAAAACAGTTTGACTTGGTTCAGAAAATGAGATTTTTTGGATAGGCGAACTTTCGAATGAATTCAGTTATTCGAGCCATTCATTCGAATGGTCGAGTTCATTCGAATCAACGTGCAAGTAGAATGCACAGGTCACATGGGCCTCGATGCATCATGATGCAGTTTACCCATGGTACAGGTATTGACACCCGTGTCAAGGATGGACAAGTTTGAGGGTTACTAACACGTACACCCTGGGTAATCTCAATGATGGATGTGGCCCATGGAGGCCGCACACTGATTAAGCTAATTTTTCCTGAATCATTACCCAAGGTACGAGGTGGTCCAGGATTTCGGTAACATTGGACATAGTTTTGAGCAAATTTATGTCTTCAGGACCGCCAAAACATATTCGTCCAGCCTACTGAGGCCTGGCCAATTTGGCAACCCTTGTGAATCCACAAGGCTCTTGGATTCATCCTTCTGGAACTGCTTCTCTTCTCATGCAATCCGTACTTGTTTGTCAGATGATGAAAATAGCGAATCAAACGTCAAAAAGTGCAAAGAAAACAGGTGACAAAGAAAAACGTGTTGTCGGCGTTTTTACGTCAGCCCGAACGCTCAATCCAGCCCGCCATGTTTAGAGTACAGGGCTGCAAGGGCCGAAAAACCGTGGATTCTTGGATTTCATCACTAAACATGTGATCAGCTTATATGCTCCAATCGTTTCTGAAATCCTGGGACCAAAACCTTGTGGGGTTTTCACCTTGCTTCATCTCAAAACAGTAGAGGGAAAATCGGAGGTTGAAAGGTTGGTTTTCGGCCACAAATCACTTTTTCACGGCAAGCGTTGTTGCAAAATGGATAAAACTTACAGAGTACATCCAGATAAGCCGACGCTTGAGACTCTTCTCCGGATGGACTGTGCGCATTGCACACATACCATCCACGATCGTATTTTCGCACATCACGCAACGATAGATCGCCTCCCTCAAAAGCAAACGCTCTGCTGACTTCTTTCATCACATCCGTCTTGCAAGTTACCTTGATTTCAACTCTTAGCCCAGTCTCGGTTGTTTTGATTGGTCGATCACGAAATATCCACGTGTACAGTATGCCAGTCGGTTGTGCATCGACGTGACAACGCCAGAAAACGTTCGACCCTTCGACGACTGTTTTGTTCGTCGGCACAAAATCGAACGTCGGCACTTCTGCAACGGTAGATTTGCTGAGATCTGGTGTCGGATATGGAAAGGAATTTATTGAACATCTGACTTACTCGAGAACTTGAGCTCAAACTGCGATGTCGCTCGGCCCTCGACGTTCACAGCTAGGCACGAGTAGATACCCTAGATGAGCAAAGAGCATAGTCATACAGTTAAAGAAGAAGCGCCAAGAAATTAGCGGATAGACTGACGAAAGATAACAGAATACAGATGTTTGATATTCGGTAACGTTTTTCTCCATTTTTCTATCCAGAAATGCTGTGGCTGTGAGCAAGAACAATTCAGAAATTCCCCGTTTTACACGCAAATATCAGAAATGACAAGCTACTGCTAACAAATGAGCAAGAATGAAATCCAGGAAGAAACATTAACCCAAAACAAATTAAAGAAGCGGAAGACGACATGGTGTCACCATAATTATGGGCCACCTTGAAAGTACCGATATTGAGCAGCTGATATATGGCTATAGCGAGAAACCTGTGTTCTCTTAACCAACCGGGCCTCGTTGAATCCTCAAAGGGAGGGATTTGAGGTATGGGGATGTGTATCATCGTGAGGGGAAATGGGGCGTTACTGAACCACAGTTATTGGCACATTGACTGAGTGCGCCAATCACAGCAGCCTGGTAACGCCTCATTTTCCCTCATGATGATACATATCCGAGGTACGGGGAGGAAGAGGGTAAAGGTCGAAAGCGATAGTTGAGTGATGCATTGTCCCAAACCCTGCTATCCATGCGGTGTGAGAAAAGGCAAAATTCATTCAAGCTCAAAAATATCCAGGTTCGAAGATCCGAAACTTCGATGGATCCAACTATGTCGGTCCGAAAACCCTAGGAATATAATTAGTACTCAGAAAAACTTCCGGAACTTCTGCCGGGTCACCTGCAATGGGTCTCGGGATGACTCCATGGAGCTTCCGAAAGCGTCAAACTCCGCGGAATATCCGAATCTACTTTTTTCTCTACGTCTCCATTCGGAAGTTTCGCTGAACTTTTGCGGAACTTCCGCAAAAATCGATGATTGATGTCATGCTTTCGCGGAGGTTCCGAAAATCAGCACGCTCCGCGGAAGTTCCGAAAGTTTTTTTTTCTGTGTGCATAGGAGTTATGTTCCAGACGAATAAGAGGAAAATTCTCATGAAACAACAATGAAATCCATGCTACCAGTGGCAAAACATCTATGATCCAGAATCTCCAGAATCCCTACATCTCGAAATCACTCACCTCATGATGCTTCTGCAGTTTGGTGATATTCAACACCGGGCCTGTGCTAACAATTTTCTCATTCTGAAATAATTCCAGAGTTTCTAATCCAGAATCGTAGCGTTGAAATGATCTAAAAATTACAAGTTCGTCGTTCGGCAGCACTGACCTTTGTCCAGGTGATCTCGGGTGGAGGAACACCGTCTGCTTTGCACTCTATGGAGAGAGAATCGCCGACATTGCTATAGTTCACGTCGTGATCAGTTGGCGATATCACTGTCGGAGATGCTGCAATAACGTTCATGCGAGAACAGAACGTGCCGTGAAAAAATCGTACACTGCAACGAATATCCTGAGAGAGTGAGTGGTTATGGTGCTCTTGACGATGAGCCCAGCGAACAGGCCGACCGCTCGTTTTTCTGCCTGGCACCCTTAGTTGAATCCTGCTAAGGTCAAGGAAAACGTCGTGTATGTATCGAATGAGTGTATTTGCTTTCTTCCCACTTTCCGGAAGCTTTCTTGAAAATATTCTACTGGAAGCGTTGCCCCTGCTCTTTTGACTCATTGATCCTCTAAAAAAAGACAGGGAACCACTTGGAATCAACGCCACCGCGTAGATAAGCAAGTGCGATGTCACCACTGCTTCAGCTTTATCGGAAGAAAAAAACCCGCTTTCTGGAACCAGCCTTATCTTCTTTTCCGTCTTTCATTTGCTTTTTACATCAATTTCTCGAGGAGTTTTCCTCGTCACTCTGAAATTATCCCTTTCCCTACGTACACAGAACTATTAGAAGATATCCTGGACTTTTTCCTCGAGCTCTGGCTCAGTGAAATGCTCCATGTTGCAAATTATAGCATCGGATGAGGAAGAAACACTATTTCCGCTCCCTGATGGTTCTGTATGCCATGAAAACGTTTTTTACAGCACTATGCATTTTTTAAAGAAGAAAATGATGTCCTCATTAACTGGTACTGATAAAAGACGCAATTTTTTTACAATTTCAAAGATTCCTAACATATGGAAGTGCACTTTACTGCATACGTAGCTGTATTACTACAGAAATTTCATCGCCTTGAAAATGAGAGAACTTTGTTTATTGGTCGGCTAAGTCAATAGTTTCTCAGAGTTCGCTTCATTGCTCTTGGTTGAAGTTTTTTTTTTAAGAACATGACGATCTTGTGAGTAACAAATTAAAGTTATGAAGATAAAAGCGCACTACGCGTGCTTGCAGAAGTTCTCTTTCCCCCTCAGGTTTCTCCGTTTTTACTCTAGTTCCTTTCTCGTCTCTTTGTTTGTCTCTCCGTTTTTCTTCGGAATGAAGCCTTGTACTACGGCTTTTTGAAAAAGGTCGAGCCATCAGCTCATCCTCAAGGAAATGTCCCATCTAAAAGTCGTCTTCCTCAGATTTCTTATGCTACAGTAGTTTCTAGGAGACGCTCATTTTCATGGTTACCGATTTCTCGAAAAGGTGCAGAAACCCCGTCTTTAGTTTTCCCTTCTGTAGAGTGCCTTGTAAGGAATCCTGTGTGAAATTATGGTGGCGTCTCCTGAAGATTCTGCTCGCATTAGAAACGGTTCTGAGGTAAAACTTTGCCCAGTAATTCCGTGACAAAACAGCAATGGTGTGTCGTAAAAAAAGTGCTTGTATTATGAAACTAGTAGACCGCTAATGCATCGCTAACAAGTAAACGCATAGAAAATTGCATCAGGGAACAGAGGCAGATCAACCTGGTAGAAGAAAAGGCTCTAGCATATCCATGAGATTTAATGTCAGGATAGGTTTAGTCAAAATATGTAGATGCAAACGCATGCTCAGCGTGTCGTTTACCAAAAAAAGACATCTACATGTTCTCAAACAAAAGAGATGCAGCCGAAAATCACAACCTGGATATTCACCAGAGCAATAGGTGTGCTCTGTAGAAGAATTGGTAGAGAAATTTGAAAACTACCAAAAGTCAATTTTGCCCGCAGAAAAAATTCGAAAGAAATTTAAACACGAGAAATTCAAAACCACCCTGTCGTACAAGCGTATTCAGGAGTGGTCTCATATTTTTAGGACGCCCAGCATGTATTTTACAAAAGTTTATCAGTATATGTGTCGCGATTGAAACAATACGTTTTTCAGCTATTACAAAATGAGAAAATTTTACATCACTGCTTATTGATGCGCAAAGCAATGTTAGAGCAATTGCACTGTTACTAAGGAATTTAATCTGACGAGAAAACCCTGTTCCAATTGATAATTGCAAATGAAATGCTATTTCAAGTGCAGTAAAAACAACTTTTCCGAGCGCTGTGGTTTATTTCTGTTTTCCTTTGATCAAAGCTAGTATCTTTCGAAATTTTTCAACGAGAAACGATGGATGCTAAGCTGCTAATCAAGCCTAACAAAGCATGACAGAGAACTGCTTCGTTATCTTTTTTTGAGCATAAAATCCAGAAAATCAACTCCGTTACAATACGCCGTTCCACTTCCAAAACAGCTGCTTTCGATTCTCTAGTTCAAACGAGAGAAGCGAATCTTTACGCTGATGAAAAAGTGGTCTCTCCGGTATCGATATCGCAAAAAAAGTTGATCTTTAATAAGTTCATCTCCAGACGGCATAATCTCGTTCTCGTGTGAGTCACTACAGTCTCGTGGATATTGCTGGATTGTTTTCGCGAAAAAAGAGGATTTTGAATGTAATTTTCCGGTGAATAACTGCGCGTCTAAGTGTATTCCCTGGATAAAAGGTGGATTGTTTAGAGAATTCGCGACTCCTACCGTTGACGACGAGTCGCAGAGGAGGTCCGTTCTCAGGCCTTGTTGGTTGTTTCGCGAATCGAGTAATGACGCAGTGATAGCGGCCAGCATCGTCGCCGCTGACCGAGTGTATGGTCAGACCCAGGCCGGATCCGCGCGCAACGCTACCTGCAACAAGAAACATTCGGCGACAAGTCAATGAGAGCGAGAACTCGGCAACTGAGTAACTAACAGCAACGAAGTACAACACGCACTGACTGACTGACTGACTGGACAAACACTGGAAACAGGAGAGATCGACCTTTCGTCCGATGCTTATCACCTTGCGAACCCGTTTCGGGGCGGGCGTTTGGTAGGGATCAAGACGCGGCGTCGGGCAGGCAATCCCTGACCCACTTCCGATGAGGCTGGCCTACCTCGTCATGCTTGTGCTGTACGGGCAAGCCTCGGCGCACATCGAGTCCTGCTGCCGGAATCGTGGAGTGTCGGAGACGTGCTCCAGAGCGCTCTGCAGACTCGACGCGCCGCCCGGCGACATCGAGCGGTACACGATTTTCGAGGCCCGCACTGGATGTGCGCATTTTCTGCCAGAGATCGCCGAATGCATCGTGGACGGCCGGGACTCCACCGAGTGCTGTCGAACGAACGCTGTCCAAGCCGACGAGAGCTCGTGTCTCGGACTTTGCCGAGGATCGCCGGACGGCGTGAATCACTGGATCCGCTACCAGTCATGTCTGGCCATCAATCTGCCATCGATGTACAGCTGCATCCTGAGCAGTCACTCCAACACGCCTACTGCTCCTCAGCTCATGAAGATCGTGTCGAAAACTAGGAATTCTGTGGAGATTCAATGGAGCGCTCCAGCGAAATACTCCGAGCTTGTACATATTTACAAAGTTCACGTGACTGAAACATCAGGATCAAAGCACGAAGAGGTTATACACTCCACAAAACAGTTCTCCATAGCGCTGACGAACCTCAAGCCGGATGGTAAATATTCAATATTCGTCGTGGCACATGCCTCGGAACTGTCCAGAAAATCCACGCCATCCGAAGTCCTGCACTTTTCCACATCGGTCAGTGATCGCGTTGGTGTCACCTACACTTCAACAGTGTACGTGCCACAGGATGCGACGAAAGCGACACTGGCGTGCAGGTTGAAGATGGGAGTCGGCGCGAAGATGCACATGGTGTGGGAGAAGAAAATCGGCTCCACATACCGCAAAGTGGACGGATCTCGCTTCAAAATCACCACCTACGCATCGGAAGACGGACCTACAGTACTTGTGTCAGCACTCGATATTCGTGCAGTGGACAGTTCTGATTTCGGCACGTACAAGTGTCACGTTCGCGGAAACGGCAACGATTACGGAGAGGTCAGTTCGCTGTTTGTTTGAAAACAATCAGACAATCATTTCACGTGGTTTTTTCTGCGCCTGATGTTACGACATGGACGTTCATTGTCAAAGTGAACGGCGTTCGTCTGTCAATGACGAAGCAGCGGCACTATTCTGTAATTTGGCCTTGATCTGTTCCCGTCTTCAGATTCACCTCGTCGCTCATTCGCATGCGACCGGACGTCCACCGCAGAATCCGCCCGAGACGCCGCTCGAGTGCTGCTCCAGAGCCGTCTTCCGCCCGCACTGTCACTCCGTCTGCCACGCGGGCAGCGAGAGGAAACGCGGCCTCAAACCTGGTCAGCAACAAGTTCACATATTCTTGTCAATTTTCTGGATGTGAGAGAGTATCCACTATAGACTCACTCGGTGCAGATCAATTTTTGTCGCAATGGCAAGCGCGGCTCGATCAGGTTGTAAGAGAGACTTTCACTTGTTTATGTGTCGGTCACCGCCGATGATCCACGTCAGAGTCGCGTAATTGATAAAGGATTCTCGGATACTTCACCAACCAACGCCACTGTACTGTGATCCACAATATTATCCTTGTTCAGGTGCATTTCTTCCACAGTACCGATGTTTGGACGAATTTCAAAGCCTCATACGTTGTACTTTGAGCGAAATGAACAGCGCTGGATGCTGTATCAGGAAGAAAGTGAGTTCCACGAAACTTCGATATACTTTGCTTGTTGTCCAGAATGAATGCTTTTCCAGATACCATATCACTGCCTCGGCATGTGTGATAGCAATTTTGAGCTGACGACGCTAATAGGCTCTAATTGCCTAGAGTATGAGAGCGAGGTGAGTAGGCGGAAGGTGACAAATGCCTCCTGGGAGACGATTGCCCTGAATCCAGGTTCGACAGTGCCAAGCGGAAGTGCTGGATATGCGTCCAGAAGCCGTTTCACATCTGCATACCAGAGCTGAAGCTGACGCAACGGTGCTCAGCTGGGATAGGAGCGATAAAGCTGAGGTGGGTCGACATGGATTTTGTGGATTTTCGATCTCTTCACGGAACTAACAGTGAGGTTCAGGTGTACCACGTGTATCACCGAAGACGAAAAGGGGCCTGGAAATCCATGTCACTCACAAAAACAACGGCACGAGTAAAGAATGCCGATGAGGTGAGCGAGCGTTTGCGTGGTTTTTTTCTCTCTGGAACGGCTATGACTTCTTCTCTGACGTCCTGGTTCAATCCGTAATTGCTCGACTTCTTTGAAGATTCTTGTTCTTGCCGTGAACGCTTACGGGTCGGCGTCTGCTAATCGAATCGCGTTTGAGGATAACGAATGGATCGGGAACTACGATTGATCCGTTTCCAGAGTTTAGTAAGTAAATTTCTGGATTCACCACTATTTCTGATCCCGGAAAATCTTTCCATTATGAGTAAATCCACTTTTGTGTAGCAGGAATCCTTGAAATCAATAGTTTTGCATTCCAGGTTAATTGTTCCATAACTGATGTGCAAACAGATCACCAGCAGGGATTTCGCTCTTTCTTTTATCGACCACCTATTGTTATTGCCTAGTTTAGACAATATATCACTTCATAGATCCGAAAGTAGCGGTTTTTTTCCATCGTTACGGGTAACTTACATATTTGTTACTACATTAATGTATTTAGTATAACTTCCTACGTGTTATTGTACAGTACATCAACTGATAATCGCGTTTAGGGGTAGCTAATTCAAGTACAATCCATAAAAATGAAAGGCAATGCACATTATTTTCGGGTTTGATTATGGTTCGTTGTTGTGATTAGTGGTTGTTTTATTTATGGATATGATATACGGGACTGACAATAACAATGTTGTGTATAGAAGTAATGGTTTCTTTTCCAATCCATGCAAATCATGTGATCAAATGTGAAATATCCGATGAGAAATAAACGATTGTGCTTTGTGGGTTTATCCAGAGAATCTTGGATCAAACAGAAGTGTAGCCAACCTTGCAGCGAAGGAGCAGCATGTCCTGCTTCGTCTCCGTAGGCGCTCATTATCAGTTTGTTGTCCTTCCGCCATTCAAGCGAGAAATTTGTGTCGTCTGGAGGAGGCAGGGTACACGGCAAAGTGATAGGTTTACCTTTTCTACCCCAGAATGTGCGCATTCCTGAAATACACGAGAATCTGGAAAAGCTAATGCTTTCCACATACGTGCATATCGTTCACGACCGTTCTACTTCTGGATTGCATCAGAAACATTGTTCTGGATTTAGGAGCTAAAAACTAGCAAAAAAGTCCACGAGAGGACTAGATGCAATTGCAGTTTTCGGGCGATGTTAGCGAATTCAAAAAAGAAATGTGGATTCAATTACATCATGAACTGAACTTCTCGTAAGCCAGAATATAGGAAGAAGAAGAACGAAGCAAGATTTGTCGAGTTCGAACGCTACATCGAGCGAATAGTATTTTAGCTAGAGATAGCATACGAAGAACTATCATTTCCACAAACAGGTGTTTTTCAAAGGAGCACTAAAAAGAATACTAAAGAGAAGAAAACTTAAGAATATTTCAGCGATTACGTATAGAGTAATTTTGAACACGGTTTCCCAAACATTATGGCAAATATGCGAATACAAATCTAAAACCGAACATTTATTCATCCGATATAATGTACTATGATATACTTTAGTCTTATGAAACAGGACCGAAGTAAGGTCCTGACAAGAAATGTTCATGAGAGTGGGAATTATGAGGATCTAGCATGATCTGTGGACACATTTGGCTATTTCTGGATGGATTCAAGCTAATCATTCAATGAAACTTGTCGTTTTCAGAAAAAAAAACATGAGCCAAAACGTTTCTAACTGTAGAAATTCTTGTTAACATTGGGTGATTGTGGGAGAAATAATAATAGTAGTAGTAATTATAATAGTAATGATAACAGTAATGAGAATAAAAATAAAAATAAACTAGGCTATTAAGAATTAAGGACCTATGTAGGAACCTCATTCGCTCTTCGAAATCCTGCACAAGATCAAATCCAGAATTGAGTGCGGAATTTCATGGCATACCGCATACCTCTGCGCAGCTTATTAACCACATATTATGCAGTGTAGTAAAGTACTTTTCGATTGACGAGGAAGCAGTAATATAGGATGAAATCCTGAGTAGCTGTCTTGAAAATCGACTGTATGTGTGGATTCTTCCAAAAAGGTGTGAGTGGAGAATGGAACTGGGAACATCAGTTTTTTTTTCTCACAAAAATCACAAGAAGTCGCTCTCCAGACTTTCCTTGGCCTTGGTGCATCATTGAGATAAGCCAGGGTGAAAGTGTTGGCGCCCTTGTTAACCACGAGTAAATTTATGGGGTGTTAACTCGTTCATTTTGTGTAATCTCATTGATGAATGCGGCTTCTGCATAGGGAGTCTGGTCATCATTCCCATACAAACTTGCAAAAAGACGACAACAGATGGGTAGCAGAGGCGGACGCAGAACGGATGGGGGCGGAAGCCCCCCCCCCCTCGAGAATAAGTCGCCGAATTTTTGAAATTACTTTACAAAACAAATACAAATTTTGTGTAAGAATATTTTTATTTGTTTTCATCATTACTCTTCAAACTTTTTTACTATCTATTTATTATTATAATTAATATTTTCATTAATTTTATTTCCTGTCTATTTCCTGTCTGGGTTCCCAAAACGGCGGAGACCCCAATTTTTTTCCACCCCCCCCCCCCTCGCTCACTTTCTGCGTC
>JARK01001521.1:283014-325881 GCA_000688135.1 Ancylostoma ceylanicum
CCCCCCCCCCCCCCTCGCTCACTTTCTGCGTCCGCCACTGATGGGTAGCACAAGTGTTCTATTCGTTTTGTACAGCTGCTGCAGCCGTTCTACATAACTACCTACAAGAATGAATGCCCGGATGGGACCACCTTAGCCAAGTCGCAACGAGGCCATCTTAAAGTGGCACCAACCCAGACAAAATTCTCAGCTCGACGAGGGAGGGACGGCATCCGTTATAAGTAGGGGATCATAGGCACATTCAGTACTTTAAGGTTGTAGAACAATTTTTGTCGTTGACTACATCTTAGAAGATAACTCCGCCCTCTGTTCCGCATTCTGCTGATGTCCTTCCGACTTTCTGCTTCTATCCTACTGCAAATTCGTCTGACAGTAGATGCAATATGCTACTACAACACTTATCTGTACTGTTCGAATTTTCAAACTATGGTAACAGCCGCCTTCAATAAAACCGTCAACAATTCTGCGCAAGATGTTAGCTAAGATAAATAACCCGGATGAAACAGCTGCGTTCCTCTATCCAATCTCGTTCTACAGAGTTTATTCTATCCAAGAAGGAATTTCTCTCACTTTTTCAACACCTTAGATTCTTCTCTTCCAGTTGCACTCCAAATGAGGAAATTAAACATTTTTTTCTTTTGGAAATCAACTCAGAAAACAATCGGTTGACTTTTCCACTTCCCTACTTTTCTCTGTTGTTTTCTCTCAGCAGCACACACCATTAAATAAATTTCCTACTGTCAAGTGGATGATCACTGTGCTTACCACGAGCTGGTTAAAAGAATTCGGCCAGAAGAGAATGTGGATTTATTCTTCGGCGAAAACTACTACTACGAGTACTTCAAAGCTGAGGATAAGCGATGAGGAGATTTTCTATTCGGTCAACTGCACGAATTTCACTAGATATTTATAGGATGGCTGAAGACTGCTGTCTTCTATACCCGTCATTATAAACAAAGCAGAAACAGTTAACCCTGATGGAAGAGGCTAGTGTCCAAAACATGAAAGAAAAAAACGGGAAAACAACGGAAAGCAGAGAGCAGCCGGAAGAAAAACTCGCTCCCCAGCTTGCAAAAACTGTCACAAACAGGTTTTATGGCAGAAAAGTGAATTTGTCACCAGTGGTTTCAGTGGAGGTTTGAAAAGAACCTTTAAAATGCAAAAGTTAGCAAGATATTCCGTCAGTCCAGTGTTCACAAACCCATGTTGTTTGTTGAGAAATCAAGAAAGGTAGTATAGAATGAGAGCAGCAAGACTGATTTGAAGAATCTCCTGCAAATTAAACAAGTCTTGGACATACCGGACATACAACGAACTTGTATACTTCCAGAAGGCAATCTAAAGAACAGAGAATACAGAGACAGAACTGTTAATTCCGCAGCATCATCCTTTCATCTATGATGATCTTCAGGGCATGAAAGCATTTGCACGAAAAACGGCAGAAAAAAGACCGGCAGAAAAATCGACAGAAAAAATAGCAGAAAAATTATAAGCGGTAGAAAAATTGACACCAAATTGGTTCATACTATGGATGGGATGAAGCAGTTGGGTACCATTGATTTTCACCCCGTGTTTCGTTTTTTTCTCATGGTATTTTATTTCAGGCGGGAGAAAATAGCCAATATTTAATGAGGAATCATAGAAGAAAGCAATGTAATAGTCTTGGAAGGAAAACCTGGGAAAACACTCTCAAGAGAAGGCAGAAATACCCATGTTGTGTTTGAGACTGACATGCATGTAGTTAACATGTCAGTCGCTTAGTTTTACTTGTATTCAAATCTGTATGTTTATTCATAAATAAGTATGTAACAATAAGTACGCACAATCAGTAAATATTGGAGTTAAAGATAGAGATGTGAGGAAGAGGAGCTTCAGCAAAATGCTCAGTACATATTGCAGATCTGGCTAAAATTCTGATTTTTTCCGTGGTAATTAATTGATTTTTTCAAGTAGTTTTAAAACAACAAAAACACCAAACTTTTTGGCAAAAAAATTCCGGGCTGGTGAAATATTTTTGCTCTGAAATTAGTCTCCACCTGGGAATTCCGGCTATGGTTATTGGCCGAGTAACAATATCTTTTACACGTAAGGGGACTAGCGTCGTTTCTCTACCACTCAAGTACTGGAAAATTCCAGGAAATTAGGCTCTGTGTTATCTCGATCCCTTGCATTGTCTCATTTCTAAGCAATCATAACTTATATTCTGTAAACAGTTGGTGTGTTGACAACGTAACATGTCTTGTAAGGTTTCATATTTGGAAATTCAGCTTGTCGAATAATTCTTAATTTTTTTTATTAGAAAATCTATTTTTTCTTCATGTCTTCCCTCTCTTCCCTTCCGGTTGTTTCCGCCCGGATCAACAGTGATATAAGCAACCTGTTGGTTTCCTGAATGACAACAGTATCCACATGCATGGACCATTTATTTAGTGCTCAACCTCATATGTAGTAGTTTCCCAAGTAATGTGTTTCTGGATAGTTCTTCGTAGTCCAAGAGAATGGGAATGACGAAAAATAGGGGAGAATCAGTCCATCAGCTCAGAACTAAGTGAAGCCAGAGGGTTTGGCGACACTCAGGATGACGAAAACTCAAAACTTCCGTTTCGAACAAGCTAATTTCTTCATCCAATTTTCATTCACTTTTTTTCCAAAGAAAAATTCAATCCTAGAATGACCAGAGTTGCGAACGTGCGGTTTTTGTTGCCGGTGAAAAATTTCTGCGGTTGAAATTGCAAAACTGGTATTGCTTTTTCCTAACTGGCTCTAAAAATGAAGGTCATATGAATGCCTACAAAACAACAAAGTCAGACAAAATCCTTAATAGAGCGCACAGCAGTAGCATAGAAAAAAGAACTGACGCAACACAAGGAAGATTTTCACCGCATGAAAAGAGAAATTTGCGTGACAGACGCGTGAAACGAAGTTTTCATGCTATAGTCGACGAAAAGGCCCCGCGAACAAAGCAGAAGTGGGCTGTAAATAGACGCTGAATGAGCAGCTGAAGCGTGGAAGTTGTGCAGAACGCGCAGCACAAAAGTTGTCAGGGTCATCGCGCAGCTGTCTCTGACCGGATGACCTCAGCGCTTGTTTACGAACACCAGCATCTCAGCCATAAACTGCGACAAGTACAACGCTTTCGCTGCTGCGCGGGCCTGCACCACTCGTCCGCGGCGCAAATCCCTTCCAGCAAGTTGTGGACAAAATAAACTGAAGAGCCGCCGCAGCTCTTTGTGATCGCCGAATCTAACCCATTTCGCTCTGCCCTTACTTATTTATTCGTATCTAAGCACAAAAAGGTGCACCACATCGAAAGGGGAGAGATAAAAATGCGAACGTCCTGATTTCGGCAAATCCTCGAGTCGTTCTCCCTTCATCGCCGAACCCCAGGTATTGACGATAGTGGAGAAAAACTCATTTTAAGAATCTGGATGGGCAAATTCTAGAAAATTGGAAAAATGGATAATCAATATCAAAACCTGGTGCATGTAAGCAGCTAAAAATCCAGGAAAGTGCTTGAATGCTTAACATTATTAAGAAGGAAGTTCTAGAGGATAAACAATTAATTTGCCGAAGAGCCCAAATATCCATTCCCATATCAAGCGCCTGGATGCATCCCAAAGATTACCCAGGGGAAAGGCGTAGGCGCCCGTGTTAACGATGGGTAAATTTTAGGGCCTCGTGCACCACAGAGATTACCCAAGGTAAATGTGCTGACGCCAATGCTAATGATGGGTAAAACTAAGAGGGTTAAGAGGATTATCCTGGGTGATTCCAGTGATGCGGTCTCAGAGCGTACACCTACTGCCAGTCAAACTGGATGCCAAATTTTTTTTCATAATTTTCATAATTTGTGTTAATCTTTTTATACACATTACTATTCCACATGTGACCATCATGCCTGCCGATCAAAATCCAAATTGTTCTTTAATTGATTTCAGTCAAACAGTGACTTCGAATCATTTTCATTCGATATCTCTGCAGAGAACGGCTTGGAAGACAAGCATGGCCACGCTGGATGTTCTGGACGATTCTCAGGACTTGATCACAACACTTACAACAATCCACCCGGTCAAATGTGGCCACCCGGTCACCAAATCAACACCAGGTTCAGAACTACTATGTGTTTTCTCTTCATCAAGGCAAAATTGAATATGTTTCAATAGATTGACGAAAAGAAGGATTCGCATGTATGTAGCACCTGAATTTTCACTTTAAACACTTTTTCTTACAGAAGATATAAAGAATACATGTTTTCATAGAATGGAGGAACTAGCGACGAGAAGAACAGGCAAACACCAAACATACTCCATTTGCTCTAACTTAATCCAAGCTAGAGAAGGGTCACAAAGACTCATACATTTTAGGAAAGTCAGGATAAATTTGAGCAGTAAAAATTAACTGAAGAAAGCAAGGAAAATCTGTGATTGCTAAGCAAAAAGTAGCACCAGGCTATCTGAATAGTGTTTTAGTTGGACCTGGCAGAAAATCTACTTCTGCGTACGTCGGCAGAACTTCCCGGATAACCCAGAACTTGACGGATCCTGCTCGTAACGGGAGAAATCCTTTATAGCGGAGTTTTTTCACTAATTCAAGCGTTTGACCGACATGTGCGTATGTACTGCACAAGGATTATACGTATATCTCATATATCTAATTGAAAATGTTTATGAAAAAAAAAACAGAAACCTAATTCAGTTTTTTAAATGAGGAGAGAAGCGAGCAATAGAAAATACGTGTGACCTTTACTGTGAGAAGCTGAAGTATACTCTTGTGTACACGAGGAAATTTTACCAGGAATTAGGATATTGCCTGGGAGAACTCTGCCAGGAATCAAGGTCAAAGATGGCAAGACAATGAAATGATGAAATACCATAAGATGTGTGGAAGAAATTTTATTTTTGAGAAATGGAATTCATGCAGGAGCTATAAAGAGAAAAAACGTAGAGAAATCTGGAGAAAATAAATTTATGCCGGGATAACTAGATGGATTTAGGCCAATTCGCTGATTTTTTTCTAAAATTTGTTTCCAGAAGGCAGAATCACTCCGAAAAAAATCTCGCGCAGCTCCCTTGCTCCCTTGTGTTTTTTCTTCTTCGTTGATTTTTTTCTAGAATTTGTTTCCAGAAGGCAGAAAGAGCAGAATGAGAAAACCTGGCAACAACAATGAAGGAAATGGATAGAGTGGAACCGAATAAATACCAATCGGTTGTGGTGCAAATGAGGGCTGGGGCGGTGAGCACTAATCCGTCCTCCAGAGCACTGCAAATTCCTAAAAATTGCGTGCACTTTAAGCGCCAGGATAGTTTATACCAGTTTAAATTGGTCTAAACCCCGTTAAATTAGCAGAGAGCTTAGAGGAGAACGCCACGAGACGACTGGAGAGCAATTCTAACAACAGAAGCCTTTGATGCGTGGAGAGTTATCCAGCCGCGTCAAGGACAACAACTGATCATTCAACACAGCGCCGAGCTGGGATGAGAAACCAAGAGATGCGTACGAGGCGTTAATGTTAATAACATTTGTGTCTGGATGCTACTATTCAGTTACTGGAGGCAAATAGGATCAGAGCTAATTCACTGGCAGCGTTCGTCTTTCGGTCGAATGCTTGTCTCATTGGCGTCGGCGCATTACTTTTCAGTAATTCAATCAGTGACACTCGATTCACTGAGGTTCTCGTTTGCACTGAGGTGATTCACAGCATCATCACCTACTCATCAACTTTTTAGTTGCCCAAGGAAAGGATGAAAAAAAAAACGAAAACGAGACGGAAATGCTCGAAGTGAGGGGGGGGTGGGCGAGTCAAGGCGACATACTCACATAAATCGCGTTTGCCCATAACGAAATCACGCTGATGTCAAGTCTAATTGAGCCCTCAAAACGAACTCATGATGGGGCTCCGGCTCTTTATTTCTGCACTTGCAACGTCCTGCAAAATGTGTGTGTCTGGGAGAGAAATTCATTGAATTCCCAATGCAACTGCTCTCCTATATTTACTGAAATCGGATCCAAGATTCTCTTCACTTTTTCTCTAATACAGCGACTTATAGACCTAATTTTATAACCGGAAACGTGTAAAAACCAGATAATCTACTTGGTGCGGTTAGTAATCAAGGAACCAATGCAGAAGTTTTGGTATTCGAAAAAGAGGGAGCCTACTACTCCCCCTGTTGTCATGCTTGTAGGACTGCACTGCTCTCTATCTTTTTTTTCATATCCGATTTCTTGACTGTTTCCGAATCGGATACTTGAATACGATCATGTCCATCAAATCAATCGAACTATGGAAACAGATCTCGAAGATTCTTTTAATGACTTTATTTATTTATTTAA
Source organism: Ancylostoma ceylanicum (assembly GCA_000688135.1). NCBI lineage: Eukaryota > Metazoa > Nematoda > Chromadorea > Rhabditida > Ancylostomatidae > Ancylostoma > Ancylostoma ceylanicum. The sequence continues at coordinate 289,345 of JARK01001521.1, forward strand.
TACACCATATTGGTGCAGTCGTGTAATACCATATCACTAGCGATCAGACAAACCTTAAAAACCAAAAGACGAAAAGCTGAACGATCCCTAATAACTCAACCATTACCAACAACATCTAGTTCAGAAAAAAAAACAGGATGAGAGGATGGATACCCAGCCCTAGTTGGATACCCGTGCCGAAAAAAGGTCGAGAGTTGAAACTTGAAAAAGAGCGTATTACTGAGTTTAGCTAAAGTTGACAGAGTCAGCTTTAGCTAAATTCAGTAATACGCTCTTTGTCAAGTTTTATTATAAATCCAACAATGGAATGGCTTAAGAAATTCAAGTGGTGAAGAATGGCTGAAGAATTAGCTAATCTCAGCTTAACGGCTTGTAAGAACATGGTTCTAGACAATAACAAAACAGAAAAGAGACGAAGCATCTCCCAATCAGTAGAACATGAATTATTACAAGAAAAAAAGAAAGACTGCTCAACTCCTTTATTCAGACATGCTTTCGTAAGGCATAGTTTTCTAAATGCCAGCTCAAAGACCGATTTTAAATAGAACAGTTATTATTGCAGCATTACTATCAAAGCCACTTATCCTGAAAAATGATGTACATGTGTACTAAAAACTACGCGGAAATCGTTCACAGTATGTATGTATGCCAAATCTGGGATTTTAATGTTGGTTCGTGATTATATCTGGGACTGAACAAAAATCGAATAACCTAACTAATTTAATTATTAACACAGGATCCGGTCCAAGAAATTCAAATGTTGGAATCAACATAAAATCAACGAAACACAAAAAAGGCTGAAATCAACAAAACTCAAAGAATAAGAATTTTAAAAAATCTCCTTATAATTCCTCAAGAAGTGTACTTCTCCCTCTTCTTAGGAAATCCGAAATTTCAAATCATTCGAAATAAAATTTCTAAATTCGAGTCAGTCAATGCATTATTCGCTACTACGTTTAGTCTTTTGTGGATGACTGTGTGCTCCTAGCAGACCCCCTGCACTGCGACATTTATCCTTGAGAGAGCCAAACGGCTTAGAGAGTCATTATGATTGCTTGCATATGTTTCCACCGCGCATAACAACAAGATGAATAAATAAAGCAATTTCCGCATTAGCGTCTAATGAGAAGCGCCTGACGTCTTCTGGTATGCGTTGCTAGCGTTCTCGTGTTTTCAGTGATGGGAGGGTGATGATAAAAATATAGAACTTTCCCAGGTCCAGCTATTCATCGGATCCATCTAATATGGACCTTATGAAGAAAATAAACTCGAAACTGGATGGAACAACGGGCTGGAAAGAAAAAAAAAGAATAGTGGAAGGAGCAACTACACTAACGCAAGCAGCGTATCACATCCATAACATGACAACTTATCACTGTGCGATGGGATCTTGCTCGCTTCCTGGTGTATGCACGCCTTAAGCTTGCGAAATGTTTATACCGGATTACATCCGTGTCCAGTGAAACCATAGAGAAAAACGCCCGAAGCAACCAAACACCAATTAATGATTCTATTGCTTATGTACAGATTTTGCAAGTTTACTACATTGCAATACACACTCGTGTGGATCTGCTGCAATCCCAATTCACAAGGTGCTCAACAAGGAAAATGAAAATGCAGGCGAGGAATGCAGACAGTGTTTAGAAGGAAGCAAGTGCAAATAAAAAAATAATTCAGGAAAGGGAATGCAGGAAATGGATGATCAACGAGGATGTACATACGTATCTGTCACATGGACAATTTCTATAACTACAAAATTACTATTACCCTATTACCTTGCTTAAATTTCTCAGCCAAGGCCAATTTCCAGAGTATTAGAACAACAAACAACGTAAGAAGCTTAATTTTCTATAATACTACCATTACTATAATAGGTTATCGGGATACTCGAAGTAGTAGAAGAATTGATACTACTAATATCAGTGCCACTGTTAGAATACTTCCAAGGTCTGTATTTGTCACTGAAATTACCCGGGGTAAACACGTTAACGCCCGTGCTAACGATAGGTGAATTTGTGAGATGTCAACGCGATCACCTTGGGTATTCTCAATGTTGCATGCGGGTTTAGGATACTAATATCACAAGGAATAATATTCCTTGATATCTATTCGAGAATTTCGGTGTTTGGTAAGATTATTATTGAACATCATTATCACTGAAATAAAATATCAGTCAAAATAATGAAGGGTAGCTGTTTCTTGTCAGCTACGTACCTATTACCCGTGAAGAATCCATGTGGTTCCTTGAGCCCTATGGATTCCTGGGGTCACCTAATTTATATCTGCTGACTTTCTTACATCCGAGAAGAAGAAAATAATAGAAATAAGATGCCATTCTTATTTCATGTAACTCATCCAGAAAACTGAAACAATTTCGAGATATGTCCTGTCGCTGGGGACGGTATTTTACCTTGTCAAGCACACCCTTGTAGGGACAGCTTCCACTCCATAAGTTCTCGGTGCATAAAAGGGCAAAACATCTCTATTCTCGGATCATCATGTAAATATCGAGTACATTCTAGTGAGATCAGTAGATTAAACAATAAATTAAGACAAAGAACTGAACTGGTAATATAATTAGCTACATGAAATTTATTGCCTTCGTTTATACATATTAGTTTCATGTAATTATATTCGTTCGAGGCAAAATTTCCCATCAAATGGAATGTTTTCGAATCCATCTCAAAGATCAATACCAATAGTATATAAGTAATAAATACCAAAAAGTGCCTTGGCCACTGATAATTTTCTGGACTATATTGTTCTCCGTCATCACTGGTTTCATAGAAAATTCTGGAAGTTTTCTCGGTAATATTTTGTAAGATTTAAGAATTTCCTGGAATCTAAGCTCCTCAAGGAATTTTACACAAGAATTTTCGCATTGGAAATGAACTGGATGGAGACCAGCAGGACATTTCACTAGAATTCTGTCCTATTAAATTATCTGGAGAAGTAGGGTCAAAAACTATAATGTAGTAGATAAACAGGTAATTGTGCTTTCCAACAGAGTATGCTGTACCCTAACTCACTAAACTAAACACAATGCTACAAGATCACTGCAGTAGCCTTGGCCAAAAGTTCCACAGACGGTTTTTCCGGAAATTTTTAGGAAAGAAGTTATAGATGCTACTGTTGCTAGGCTGGTTACTTATGCTGCTGCTGCCATAGTCTACGAAGGTCTGCCACTCCATGAAACGGGAAGAAAAATTTCAGAATATGTACAGAGGTCAGAAGGAAAACAAAGAATGGAAAGATCCAGATGCAAGCCTCTTATAAACGCATTCACCTGGTAAGGCTAAGTTATTCAATAGTGAGGAAAAAAACATGGAATTTCGACTGCAGTCGGTCAGAACCTAGCAAATTGGAGCGCTGGGTAATGTAAAAGTATAGTTCTGGGAGTTCCTGCCTGGAATGGCACATTCGCGTGGAAGTTTAGTATTTGCTTAGCGATAATTGTTTGCTGGCGCCTGTAAATACGAGGCGTTCTTATGTTGGAGCTATATGAATTTTCCAGTAGCTGGAATGTTCGAGAAGAATTCGTTAGGACGAGAAATGGAGAAGGTTTCACGAAAGAGGATCAACTCGCCTTTTCGTGGGAGTTTCGATAAGAAAATCGCTTGGTGAAGCTAATTATGAGCTTTTAAAGTACAGCCTTCAGGATGTAACGTTAAATATGGATTTCTTAGCGATCATAAGCGTTTCATTCGAACGGGCTGGCTGGAAATAACCGTTTCTAACGGAGTCGAAGCATGAGCCAGCTGTGAGCGGATACAAATCCGGCAGTAATTAAGTAGACTAGAAGAGGAGGGTCGGGACAACAATGCATCGTAATTGGCCGAACATTGAGGTGTCGAATATGACAGTCTGACCCATCATTAAGCCCAGCAAATCGACAACACATACACATAATACTTAGGACCGAATAATGTACTATGTAGATCTATTCGAGTTCGAAAATTCGCCTTCGAATAAGTGCAAATTTCGGTTTTCCAACAAGTAAAGAGATGTACAATCCTATGGCGCTTTTGTTTTATTTATTTTCTAAATTATAATTTCTTTTACTAGAATGTTTTAGAGTTTTAGGTCGACTCTTGCTGTACTGGTCTTTGGCCCCCTTTGTTGTGTGGTGTTGTTTTATCTCGTGAATATTATTATGCACGTCTCAATAAATAAATAAACAAATTTATTTTTATCTTCACCCTCGATTACAACCTGCCAGTTACTCTTAGCTATGTTATAGCAAGCCTACAGGCGTATTAAATAAATAAATAAATAAATAAATAAATAAATAAATAAATAAATAAATAAGCTCTTGAGGAATGATAAAAGGAAGGCTTTAGAGCTTGCCCTCTTTCCAGGTTTCGCATTTTCTCGACCGGATTCCGAATTTATAATGAAGTTAACATAAAAATAAACATAAACATAACTAAATTGTTGTATTTATGTTTGGTATTTTATGTTTGGAGCATCGGTGGGCTGCTTATGTACTTAGTTCGACGTAATGATGACAGATGGAGTCTCCCCGTCACCGAATGGCTCCCAAGTAACGAGGCAAGACCATTGGGATGACAGTCGACAGGATGGACCGACTCGTTTACAAAATATTTCAGACAACGAGGTCTACCACACTGGATGTAAATCGCCAGAAACCATGCGGTATAGAAAAGTTGTGGTCCCGCTGAGAAGATCACTGGCAGAAAATGACTACTAGAACATCAAAGTAAGTAATTAAGTAAGTATTTATATTCTGTGCTCAGTATAACACGCTTGCATAGAAATACGTACTATCTCTATCAAAAATTAAAGCACTACCATGTTTTGCGTGTAGCTGCACAAGGCGCATTTTGTCTCACGTCAAATCATGGAAATTGAGCGCTATCAGTAACTGGAAACGTGCCAAAACATGGCTGGCCTGTAACAACTGGCGAGACTTACCTCATCTTGGAAGCCTGCCAAGTAGCAAGATTGGTGAAATAGACCGTACACACTCATGTATAGAAGCATGTACACAAATTCACCTACAACTATGACACATGCAGCTCGGATTTGCAATTTTGAGCACTTTGTGGCGTATGACGGACGTGACGGGTGCATTTGCGCATAAACGATTCATGAACCTTCCAGCACACGCTTAATTGACCTCTGAAAGGTAAGGCGACAGCTTTGATAGACGTCGTCGAATAATGGGATAATGGCTGAGCAGTACTAGCCGAGGACACTACGAATTCTGACATTTCCGGATAAGTCGAAATCAAGGAATGGAGTGGACCATATACGAAGAGGAAAAATTGTGGGAATTGTCCCATTTGAAGGGGATATTGCTTGCCAGGAACTATCCACACCAACTTCAAAGGCTGTGAGCTGGAGTAAGCGTTACGTCCTTCTTGCTGTGTATTATTTCTTTAAGTTTTTTAGAATTCCTTAAAATTAATCCGATTAGTCGCATGGGTCAGATGAGCGAGTGAAAAAAATTAATTGGATCGAATTGAATAAATAAATAAGTAAATAAATAAATGAGTAAATAAATGAGTGAACTTCTTAACGAATAATACAGTTAATCACTATTTTATTTATTTTATTTACTTTTATTGAACGATCGATTTATTGAACGAATGATTTGTTGAATGGATGGATGAATTAAAAAATGAATAAGAAAGTGGATGAATTGACTAATTAATCAATTGGTTGATTAAAAAAAGAATTTGTGACTCAATGGATGAGAGTATGAATGAGAATGGATGGGTGGATGAACGAATTAATGAATGAGTTAATGAATGAGCGAATGAATGAATGAATGAATGAATGAATGAATGAATGAATGAATGAATGAATGAATGAATGAAATGTCGAACGAATGAATGAATGAATGAATGAATGAATGAATGAATGAGTGAACAAATAAATAAATAAGAGAAGAGACATACTAATAAACAATACTTGAAGCTGGTGGAAGGAACATCCAATGATGCGGACAGTGGTGAAAATATGCTCACGAAACAAAAGAGGGTAAAAATTTATAATACGGGCTAAATTAGGCAATACTCGTGTCGGAAATTTGGAAAAAATAAGAAAAAAGCAAGTACATCTTCGATGAGGAATTGCAAGCGCCGAATGACAGCTCCAAGGAATATTGAGCTTTTCTTCTTCGAAGCCATTTTTTCCTTTCACTTTTTCTTTCGCAGGAATTACGCAGAAGCCTTCCCATTGCCTCACATTTTCTAAGGAAAATTACATCTTTTTACAGCAATATTTCACTCCTCTAGTTACACATCGCTTTATTTACCGTGAGACATAACAGAGAAAACGAAAGTGAAGTCCCTCGAACTCGGGTACCAAGATAATTAGGAGAGGATGATTACGAGGAATTATTCAGAAGTGGGCCAAGGTTACGAAGAGAAGAGTAATCGTGTCGAAAGTGGCATTCAGAAGATGACTTAAACACGCTCCAAAGTGCGACTTCATCTTCATAAATTTAATGACGATTTGGGAGGGGGAGGCAACTGCTCTTCATTCATCTTCAGAATTTCCGGAAGCACTTCTCGTAAGGGGGTCTTCTGAGGTCAGTGCACTTTGGAATAACTTCACCGTGCGCATTAAAATGTTTCCTAAGGACAGAGGGTAGAATTATTGCGGCCCTGTAACTTGGCAAAATAACACTCAATGAAAATAACTTCAAAGAACCTACATACTTTAATCACACTTACCTTTTTTACGAATTTTCCAATCAACTTCCTGGAATAGCTCAACTACTCTGCACTGTTTTGCTTCGGGCACATTCTCATGTCCAGATTTTTAATCCATACAACGATTTCCATTGAAAATTCGTAAGCCTCCTCAGTTTATAATTGCCACTGTCCATTGTATTCTTTTATTCTTGAGCTAGGATTATGAAGCCGCACCCTATTAAAGGCAGCACCCACGGAAATTTTGCCTTCACGGATTTTACTGAATTCCTAGGTTTAGCACCACAGTGGAGACATAGGCAGTGATCAATTCTGACAAATCCTACTAGAAAGACGGTTCTCGTCGCCATCACTTCAGCCCGTTTGCAGAAGATGGCCGAGTTGCCCGGGCTTAAACCGGAGTGAGATGGGAATAAAAACAAGTTTATCATAATGGAAGAAAGTGATTGTAAACAAAAACACCAATTCATTCTATACTTCAACTCATCCTAATTGATCGCCAGCACAAACTTAATCTCTCTCTATCTTAAGAATGCTGATGCCTACGACGATGCAACTTTTGTAGAATTGTTGGCACCATTGCTAAGTATCCAAAACAATCAAAATCTCGGATATGAAAATTTCCGTGGGTGCTGCCTTTAAATGCCATAGTTTATTTGAACAACTTGATTTGTTCCGGATTTAGCTGAATTCGCAGGTTTTCCTAGCGATCGTCAAAGAAAAATTTCTGAAAAATCCCGAAAGGCTAACAAAAACACGGGAAACGTGAACGTTCATTGTGGAATGTCCATAGGTGCAAGCGTAACGGGAATGAAGAAAGGTATCCAGAAGAAGTTGTATTAGATCCAGGACTCGATTCTAGGACTTACTCTGGAGGAAAACATTCAAAATAAGTAGCTTGAATTAACTATTCATCTAAATTAGCAAGTGCTACTGAAATTCGGTAAATATGGATTGATTCCGAAAGGTGGAAGGGCACTTTCTGCCAGAACGAATTCTTAGGACAAATTTTGCCGCAGTGGGAAATCTTGGATTCATACATGGGGCGATTCCTGGACATTCGCCCCAGGAATTCCCAAAAATTATTCCAGTGAGGAGAAACTCAGTAGCGGGTCATCTAGTGGGCTGCTCCAATGACTACCCCAAGTATTCTTCTCTATACACTCAATGGTATTAACGGTAAGTCCATGAAATCAGTGAAGATCCAAGCCTATCCACAATTTTTCCGAGAATCATTTTTCGTCTTCTTCCTGGGTAATAAAAACAAATAATTTAAGAAGAAACACTTTTTTACTGTAAAAAAGGTGAATGAGTGAAAAACTTTAAAAAACGATTGTTTTCTGGATGTGATGCGAAAAATCTGATGCAAAAATCCTAAGGATAACTATTTAGACAATTATCTCCTCAGTTATATGATTAGCCAAATGGCACTTGCAATTAGCGCGAATGTGTCGGTGGCCTCTCCCACGGATGGTTTATTTATCAAGCCAAGGAAACCATATAGCTTAGCTCTGCTATGGTTTCCCCTGCTTCCATTAATAGGCTGTGAGAGCGGTGACTGGCTAATTCGTATAGAAACCAGTAGAAATTATGGAGATGCCAAAGATTAGAAAGTCTGGATATTTGTCCGAGGGGCATAAAATGTAAGGATTCTTGTGCAGGAGCGATGTTCATCACGGATACTTTATAATTGCTAAGATCTACCCATTCAATCAATTTAGAAGTCTCCAAAGTATTTTGTAGTATAACAGCTGTTTACAGAATATTTTATGTTTCCATAAAACTAATCTTTTCATTGCTTGTTCCACCATCTTATTTTAGTGAAAAGTGAGTGCCCTCAGAAGCCGTTGAGTAGTTGAGGTAAGCAAGCAAGTACTACATTAATTTCGAGTTATAAAAGAACCCTCTTGGTGAAACAGTCCCCATCTTGGGTTTCCCAAAGGGTTAATTGCCAAAGGGTTAATTGATCCTGTCAAAAGGGCGAAAATCAGAAGGGTCCGTTTCTTAGGACCACGTTTCTTTCTTCTGAGAAATCATTCTCTTTACTTAATGCCACGTGAAAAAAAAACAGTCCTCTCTTTTTTTTAATATTTAGTTCCAATTTTCTGCTGTTATATACTTCGCTACTTGAAAAAAGTGGATTTGTTAATCAGAAGAAATCACTAAGAAAGTAGAAATAATGATAAAAATAAATTATAAATAAAATGACAAATATAATGTCGTCCATGCACTGCTGATCCTAATTCCTGTCCCAAAATAGGTCGGAATCCGTCAGAATCATGGGGAGACTAGGAAATTATGTACATAGTCTCTAAAAAGACCATTTAAGAACTCTAGGGCTGGTTGACTCCAAATATCTGAACAAGATTTCTGTTTTTTCTTCTTTGGAACTGAAAAGAATTTTTAATTTTTCTCAACGTATGCCCCCTACAATAGTCATTGGCATTGGCAAAATTTGGCAAAATTGAAACAATTTTTATACAGATATTTGGAATCAAGAGCTCGAAATTTTTCCATGGTCGGTTCAAAACCTAAATTTATCCACTTCAGAGCATTCTGACGGTACCCGACGGATTTTGCGGCAACAATTAGGAGCGGTATTGTAGACGCATAAGACGAGAAACGTCTCTGGAAAAATCATCGACCATCCCAGACGTCGCAATATAAGATTTATATGCAAAAAGGCATGTTTTTCACTTCTTGCGGAGGGTTGAGAAAGTTTAAAAACATCCTGAATAGATTTAGCGAAATCTTCCTGGAAGGTGTTAGGAAACATTGGTTTGCAGCCGAGTTTCAAAGTTGAAATATTATTTACTGTTGACATATAGGAGCAGCGAATGAACATGTTATGATTAGTGATTCTGGTCAAAAACAGGCAAATGCAAAGCAAAACATTTCCTGCAAATGAACTACAAAGAAAATAGACAAAACCCTCAAAAAAAAAGTGCCAAAAACATTCAAGCAAGATGAGACTCCAGGATTAGAAAGACAGGATAAATTCTCTCGAGTGAGAGCAGGCAGCAATATCGTTTCTTTGTTGGATGAACGAGCATCAGACTCTACTTGTTGATTATGCATAACTTCTGGAAAACATCCAGAGACTGAAAACTACTTTTGCTATATTTCCACGATGCTTCGCGTGTCATATCCATAACTTCTTCCTCAATTTTATGGACATGTTGTCGCCTCATTTTTCGTTCTTCTGAGGTATTAGAGATACATGCTGACATGCATTCGCAACTGCTGTTTTGCTAGCACAACGTTTGAGCCATATTTCACAGCAGTTGCGGAGGGAAAACGTGGATCTCATGGGGTGGACCTGTCATCTAATCCAGAAATCAGTTATTCCATGGTGTAAGTGTACTGAAAACATTTTACTCGACGCCTAATCGCATTTTTTTTATCGTGGTGGAGGTGGGCCAGTGTGGCAGTACCTACCCCTTCCTGTTCTAAATCTGGAACAGGTCCAAAATCCAAGGCTGCTGAAGTTGAGAATAAATAATTTGCCCATTTTTACTTCCAATTCTTAACTGGTTGAACACAATTCCATATCAGATGTTAATATATTTTGTAGATAAGGTTAACAAGTATGTATAAAGTAGCTTAGCATGTTTTTTTTTTCAAAAATTTACCTTTACAATTAGATAAATTACTAGCAGTCATTCCAACATCATTAGTACATTGATTTGAAGAGGCAAACAGGAATATGTATAACCGCTATGGATCCGTGGATTTTCTGGACACGTTGAGAGGTGCGTAGTCTATTTATCTAGGAGAAAGTTTCATAAGTAATCCTACCAATAAAGCAACGCACTAGCAAGCACTAGTAAGCATATGTAATGTATAAATAAAAGCACGAGGCTTGATACAGTGAAATCGTAGTAAGTAAGTAAGCAAGTGAGTAAATAAATAAATAAACAAATAAAATAAGATGATAACCAATACAAATATTTAGTAATTTCGCAATGACATTAAAATAGACAGCGAGGACACAATTTCCGGATTTCTTTACTTTTCTCAAGACTGGGAAAATTTCATTCAAATGAGGAATTCTCCAGCGATCCAAGGCTAACCAAACAGAGAACTGCAGAAGGGGAAGCGTCCATAAGAAGAAAAATCAATCAATAATCCTAGATGCATCCTGAACTTATGGAACTGATCATGCGAATGGAAATGTTGCGTCACTTCGAACCACCATTAAACATTCGGCTTTTCAATCATGGAGAAAGCACTATGGTTCCAATGTCTCCTAGCTAGAATGTAGACTGTTCCAGGAATACAGGATTCAACATAAGAATTCCTCCAGAAAATGCAACTCAACTGACGTATCCAGTAACCATGACAAAGCAGCGCTGAAAGAACGTCCGACGAGACATTGCTTCCATAATTTTCGTCGCTGTGATGAGATCCTTCAAAATGAAATTGCCTGCACAAGGCTACATATGTACCCTTGACAACGTCCAAATAAAGACAAAACGTGTGCCTGCGTCCAGAAATCTATTTTTCTGGAATTCTCAGAAAATTTCTGCCAGTACTAACAGGTGCTCTGTATGGTCAGAAAAGGGCCAGCAGGTCGGGAACACTTGGAAAACAGTAGAGATTTGAGGAAATGGACCGAATCAAAACCAAAAAAAGTAAAACTATCATTACCGCTATTATTATTAGCACTGATATTACTGTCGTTATTACATTTAATTCCTCTTTATGTCATTGGACTTTCACTTTCTCCCAGCTGTGACCAGCTTGCAACCTGAAGTCGGAAGAAAGAAAAAGCTGAAGATGTTGTTTTTCGTCGATGGAGTCGCCATTGAATAATGAACATCGAAACAAAGATTTTTTATGGATACAGTCCAGGTTATTAGTGCAGTTGTGGGTAGAGCGAAGAAACCTAAAGAACCTATGTATAGAAATTAACAACCATAACAACAGCTTTTCTCAGAAATCTGGGCACCGTGGCGCCAAACTCAAACGATAAGAAGGCATCCTAAAACGAGGTGACCGAGAAAGTGACTCGAAAGCATGGGATACCACCTAAATCCAGTGGAGGGCCTAGGATAGATCTCGCCGGATACTATCGACTCAGATGTCGATATATTGGTCGAATTGATTGGGTTGTTTCAGTTTGGGTTAAATCGAATTCGAAATATGTCCAATCCTGTGTTACAATCAAGCGCTTCTTTTCTGGATAGAAATATGAAATATTATAAAAGAAACAGCATTCACTTATTCTTCAACCCAAGGAGTATGTGCGTGGCATACGTACTTACTAACAATTTCACTCCTAGTAGAGTTACACATTTATTCATTAGACTGCTTATTTTGCATGGAAAATGAGGCTGCATCGCTAATAAGCTTAGAGGTACATATACGTAAGCTTAGAGGGAAGTTTGTACACTCGCTCTACTTTTCTGACCCATCCCATGGATTTCTCCCCTATCATAAGTGGGATTCTCCCTTATCATAGGTAGGACCTTGGCGAAAATGTTTTACCCTTGCCATGGACTTTAGCCTTCGCTTTGATCATCTCATTTCATCAAGGATAACCAGAAGATTGGAAAAGAAGTTGTACAGTGTACCTCAACCCCTCTCTGGGTGCCTTCCATTCCCTGAGATTCGGCAAAAGCTCTAGGAAAACGAGCATGTTAAAGGCAGCACCCACAGAAATTTTCGTATTTGGGATTCCGACCGTTTTGGAACCTAACCGGTTGTCCTAACAATTCTCCGGAAATAGTGGCACAGAAAACTCAACCGTTTCAATGATATGTGTCCAAGATCGTGGGTCAGTAGAATCAGTATGGGGTCGTTCGATCGAGTTGTAGCGGTAGCGGACCGTTGCTTTCAGCTAATTTGGTTTCAGTTATTACTTTTCTTGTGAATATTAAACTAATTCTTAGTCACTAGCTTTCCTTTCTTGCATTGTTCAACCCATTGAACTTCTCTTCCTTTTATTTCACGAGAAATCTACTTATTTAGTTACTTGTTCCGCTGCTTTCCCCAGTGTCACATTTTCGAATATTTTCGCGAACTTGGGATCGTTTTAGAATTCACTGGTGTTCTTGCGACACCTTGAATGGTCAGACCATCCTTTTCAAAACTTAATTTCCTTCACCAATTCCAGAAATGCTGGAAAACACTGCAAAGAACCGATTTCGCCGACAAAACGGCTGACAAGAAAGGCGGTTGTATCGACTTTCTTGATCGGTCGACATCGAACAGGTCGCGCAACTTGGCCCAACCCTCTCGGAAGCGATCAGTTAAGAGGCTCCAGAAGATGGGATTTCCAAGGTTTCGATCGTTCTCAGGGTTGTAACAGTGACCAGGGGCCGCATGCATCATTGATATTACCCAAGGTAAATGTGCCAACAACATAAGAATTTGCCCATCGTTATCATGACCGACAACACGTTTACCTCAGATAATCTCAATGATGAATTCACACGCTATTACCCCGAATCGTTCCGAGACCTCGAGGTTGAAAATTTTCGTGGGTGCTGCCTTTAAGTCGAACTAGTAGGTAGGTTATTACAGCTGGACCCACTCGAATTTCTTCGGGAACATTTCCGAATTTTTGGTAACGAAAATTTTTATAATTTGAGCTCTGAAATCAAGAACGGACATGATCCCGATCTTGAGATTCACGAGTCAATAGATTTTGGCGTGTTTCAATACATTCTTCCCTCAACTTTTGAAGACTCTGTGCTAGCGGGATTATTCTAGGATATTCTTGAGGCCATAGAGTATCATCTTCTTGTATAGGGTTGTCCCAAAAATAATGGCCGCAACCAAGAATATTTGAAGCTTCATCACCCCACCAATTTAGGAGCTTTGTATGTAGACAATTCCTGAACGATCAGAAAGCACAAAGCGTGCGCCATTTTCGTTCTAGGACCACCTTGTCATTTCTTCGTTTCTGTGATTTTTACATTTATGCACCTTACGAAGCTCGGTTTCAAAGCGGCCATTATTTATGGGACAACCTAATAGTTCAGGATTTTCCGAACCTCGGTGATCACTTGGTTTAGCACTTCTTGGTGGAGGCTTCCAAGCCGCACATCGGCTTAGCCTTGACCAAAATACATTTCTGGCTTTTATTTTTGTGATAAGTTCCAGGAAACTTCAACGTATCTTTGTTTTTGAGGAAAATGCGTGTGTCATCTAAGACGACCGCATTTTCTTTCCAAAGTGGATGTGGTTATTTGTGCAAATGGTGGGGGCGATGAGAAGGAATGTCGCGCTTGACTGAGTTCGTTTTTCGCGCCGACGACGGGGAGAGCAACTGCTGCATTTGGCATGTCGACGCTATCACAGCGTAATACACTCGTTTTCTAATCCAGAACTCACTAGCGCTCGGCTAATTTCGTCACTGACTGTGAGTGTTGAAAAGCAAAGAGGTTCGGAGTGGTTTTGTCCGGATGCAGAATGAGGAGAACTCTCTAACGCATGAAATTGTTTGGCTGATAAGCTCCTAAAGAATATTTCGCAAAAATTTCCCAAAATTAAAATTGATCCCAGTAAATCCTCGCTTCATATTAGAGGCACTCCTGCCTTTTCAATTTTTTAAACTTTTTACTTTACCTATTGCACTCAATGTGCGCTACGTATGTACGTACATATGTCTTCTGAACACCTGGAATTCTCTGGAAAATTCTTTTTTGTTAGAATCATTCTCATATAATATTCGAGCCGGCTGTTCCTAAAACCGAAGAAACCCTACTTTTTGTCTAGGACTCTGCAACCGGAATTTTGAAATCCTCCATAGTTGGAAGGCCTACGCCCTCTGGCAAAGTTATAGCAATTTTCCTAGCTGAAACGGAAATTTTGTGAAGTGCTCGGATCTTTTCTTTGCGTATACTATTTCTCTCGAACATGCCCGCCATCACATATTAATATGGGTATCCATGAATCCATGGAATCATAAGGCAGCAAAAATTTTGTGAAGCACTTTCCTCAGATTTGAATCTGTAGGGTCCTAGAATCCATGTCAAACGACAATGATTGGTTTTCCTTATGATATGTTTATTCTTCCTAGTTTTTCTTTCGCTCTGGTTATACGTACGTACATCCATAGCCGAATAACTGGCTTGCATGCAGTATAATTCTTGTTTTCCTGGAATCTTGTATACTACATTATATTTGTCCTCATGGATAGAGAACAGTGTTATCGACGGTATTGTTGGGATTAACGGTCGCACAGGCATCAGTTTACTAGTACTCGTGTACTTGAATTTGGCTTCTTTCTGAGCTGCATGCATCGCTGAGATTACCCAGGGTAATTGCGTGAACACCTCACAAGCTTAGATATCGTTAAAACGGAAATCATCACATTTACCCTAGGTCACCCCGATAATGCATCCAGGCCCTGCTATCACCAGAACCTCGATGGGATTTTCACAAAATTCAAATCAATAAATAGTGGAAGATTCAGGAATGTCCACCAATTTTATCCTCTTTATCATTACGAAATCAAAGCAGTAACATCCTGAAAGCGAAGTGCTACTAGTTATATTGAGAGTTGTTGGAAAAAATGTCGGACTTCCTACTTGGTATGGGTCACAATATTAAATAGGTCTTCTCGTTGGACAGAGTTCAGACTAATTTTCATTTCTGAGCAGATCCTGGACCTGTTCAACATACGGATTACACCGGTACACATAAAATTCTTTGGAACTGATGTCCGGCGGTACTGGATTTTGTAACAGATGTCCGTGCCTTGCTCATTCTATGCAGCAAGCACTTCTCTCCTCACCAAAAACTATGCAGCAGCTACAGTTCTGTTGTGATGACGAAATGGTCATCTACATGCCTACCCCCAGCAGCGAGCCCTCTTCTTCTGCTAGCTGGAAAACAGGCTTAAAATGAGGGTGCTCGAGGGTTTTTCAATATTTGTCTGATATCGTCGGTCTAAGCAACTCGCAAGAATTCCATTCACTCAAAAAGGACCTCAAAAATGATTTCTGAGGTGCAACTCTACCATCCAGTGCGATAACCCCATGGATTTATTTTTCGCAAGCAGCACTTACCTAGCGGTTTTATAAGTGCCATGTTAGAGGTTCTCAGAAATCTTCAGCTTGGTACTAAACAATTTTTGAATTTCTGGGATCATTCCGACTCAACAACGGTCTTAGCAGCTCGACCTGGTGTTAACCACCGCATATCCTTACCCGATGTACTTAAAGCTTTTTTTGAACTTCAGTAAGAAGATATTAACATGAAATTACGACTCAGATAGGGATCTTTTATTTCTAGCATATTTATCCATTCTACAGAGGTTTATTACATAGAACAAACGTTGGTTTCTTAGCCAAGCCTCTGTTTTTTTTTTTGGTGCATCATGTGTCTCATTGATTTAGTTTATAAATAAAAGAAGTAATTATACCGAACTCTGATTTTCGGCATCATCCGGCATAGTTACTAAAAGTTCCTAGGTGTGTTAGAGCTCAGTATTTCCAATGAACAACTCTGATTACCCTCTGGGCCTGGGCGCAGTGTCAAGATTACCAAGGGTAAACGCGATTGCGCCTGTGTTAGCGATGGGTAAATTATTGGGGGTAAACTTGTATTAACACCCTCACCTGGAGCATACGCTCCTTAAGTTGACGGGGATTTTCTATGCGGGAACAAGTGCCACTGCCAGCGCGTCTATGCTTTTGAACTACTCTGCTTTACTATAACTGTTTATCCAAGTGCCGAAGCAGTAATTATCCGTCTTATTATTTTGAGTTTTGTTTTGCTTTCCAGAGTCCGTTCATCCAGAAGCTTCACCTACGTAATATCGCGTACAGATTTGTGCTAGCATTTTACTTATCTAAAACGGAACTGCCCGTCAGGATAATTAACCCATGCCAGACGCGGCGGCGGCACTAACTTATGGCCAGTTACGCATAGGTAGGTAGAGAGAAAATCACATCTAACAAGTGTGTGTGTGAGTATGTGTGAAAAGCTGTTGGCCAATTATTCTCGGCCATAGAAGTTCTGTCGTCGTCGTCGCCACCAACCACAACCACCTACCAACCAACTCACTTCTTTTCATACATCCGCATTCAGCAGCACATCGATTATGCCTTGGCATTGCTCTTTAACTTTGAGAGACAACAGAAATCCGTGCCCGGTGTGCAGCTCGTTCCTGTTTCCGCACCACCCCCTGATTTTGCATGTTCCAATTGGTGCAAAAAAGATAGTGAGTGAGTGGATAAGTGTTGTGTTCGGCTGTCCAACGCAATTGGCACGTGCTTTTTCCTGGCCTTGAGCTGTACCTGCAGCTGCATGGAATAGATGGAGAGTGCGTTTTATGGCTGTTTCTGAGGAGTATCCAGAAAAACAGAGTATTCTTGCTAGTGGAGGGCGGAGGATCTACTGAGTCATAGTCCAGGATACTCAACTTTAAGAAACTCAACTAAGGTCAGCCCTCGAATTATGGCGCTTTACTTACTGCTTTGGTAGTATTATAATGTCAAGGATACCATGAGACAAAAATGCTATACGTATAGGACCGAATAAAAACCGGACATATATTCTTTTCTTCTGCCTACAAGGTTTTTTTTAAGATGGTACACTTATCATTATTATTATATTATATTATGTATACTTATATTATTATACGAATAAAGTGTACCATCTTAAAAAAAACCTTGAAGGCAGAAGAAAAGAATATATGAACAATCATGCCAAGGTTTCTAAGCAAGAAAACATTTGAACCGTTACATAAAAACCGGACACATTTTTTACTTTAATTAACAATTTAGGAAACAACTTAAAATCCAGATATTCGAGAATGAGAACCCCCTCAAGCTCTTCTTTCTTCTCATATAACACTACGTACATTGGTCGAAAACGCTGGAACATTCGAACTTTCAATCTATTCGAAATATTCGATATTCGAAGGCAAAAATATTCGATTTCGAATAAATGGAAAATTCGAATGTTCCACCATTGAATATCAACGCAGTG
Organism: Ancylostoma ceylanicum; assembly: GCA_000688135.1. Lineage (NCBI taxonomy): Eukaryota > Metazoa > Nematoda > Chromadorea > Rhabditida > Ancylostomatidae > Ancylostoma > Ancylostoma ceylanicum. The sequence goes on from JARK01001521.1 coordinate 306,975, forward strand.
TTATAAAAAAGAAGAGAACACAAGCCTTCTTACATATTTTTGGCAGCAGATTTTTTTGACATTACTAAACTCTGGGCTGAGTAACCAGAGCTAAGTATGAGTAATTGTTCAAGCTCTCGGATGATCCCTCTGCAGTAGCAGACCACCTACTCAGAATTCCTTCATGCTGGATAAATCCTTAAAAAAATACTTCCCCTTCGTCAGTGGTGAGAAACGAAATTTTCCGACAAAATTGTGCTTCCCCAAAGTTCTGTGGATACCCTTCGTCCCCAAACATTGAAATGAAGGAAGTATTTTTACTGGTAAATTACGGCATTGTTCATTGTTTTCCATAGAGTGCTAAAAGTGCACTAGTCTTTCCGCTCAAAATAGACACATGGACAAAGCTACGTACGTCATGTATTTCTCCAGGATCCTTTCCTTTGTTTTGTCCTGGGAAGGGAACCACCTTCACGAGTTTCCAGGGTGCAACAGAACATCGTTGTGAAGAGATTTAGCACAAATATCCTTGTCCGAATCTGAAGACCTAGTATATATAACTTAAGATTCCTTTTTTTCTGCATTATTGGGCTATTTTATCAAGTTCGCACTCTTTTTGAAGGAGAAATAGTAGTGCATTTATCCAGTAAATCGCATCCTGGATATGATCCTAAGTGGAGTCAACACTTGACAGATCCAAAGTACAAAGAACAGTGACTTCCTCTTACCTTCACCCGGATATCCGCTCTTGAATTCTGCTTCACCAACTCCTATATTTAATCAGAACTAAAAACGAAATACTAAGTTAATATAGTTATTTAAGTTTCTGAGCAGCTACTTTTTCAAAGCTGCTAATCCAACAAAGTTAATCCTTAATCCCACCGATATTCTTCATTATTTCCAGCATGATCTCCTGAGACCGCATGTATCAATGAGATCAGCCGGAGTAAATGTGTCAATACCACACATTTTTACCCATCACTGACACGGGAGTCATCATCTTTACCTTTGGTAATCCCAACAATGCATCCAGGCATTGGATGAAGTAGATGTCTTTAAGTGCTGTCTGATTAATTTTCCCTCCAATCTTTCCCAATCACTTTTTCTCTCGCACCTGCATAATGATGGCTTTCAAGGCTTCCTTTCATATTTTCTCGTGGATCACATGGTTTCAACCATTACAGACAGTTAATATGACATCTCTTCTTTGCGGATGCTGCTCTCTCTTTCACATGATACTTATTATTACAACAGTAAATAGTCTCCTTCCAAAAGTTACCAATGAATTTCTTTACTCGTTTTTGCATTTTCCTTAACATTTCGTCTACAGTAAGGAGGATTAGTTATTACAAGTGAACACTGATGTTATTGCTGCTATTTTAAAATAGAGTTCCTCTAGCCAAGTAATTTACCATTTCTAAGAAAGTTACATTTGTTTTTCAGAATTTTTTTGCAAGTTTGCTTAAGTATTAGTGATAATAATAGTAATGCTACTCAATGAGAACCCGTTGTTTTCCACATTTGCGAGCATTTTCTTATGCCCTGTCTTTTCGCTCTCTTCAGCAGTTTCTAAAAATGTTCTAGCAGTAATTATTATGGTAATATCGGGTTACAGCTATTTTTAGAGCCATATGTAATAAAACTGAGAAAGAAAGTTGAGGCAAAGAATGAATAAAATGAATAAAAGAGTGAGGAAGAATGCCCGGCTCACCAAAGAGCTTTCTGGCTGTCATTGGGTTAAAAAAACGACCCTGCTCGAGCCCCACGAGGTCCCAAACTTGGTTTTCTAGTTCTGCGGTGAACCTCAAACCCTGGGCCTGTATGCAACCCTGAGATTACCCAGGGAAAGCACGTTCACGTTGACACCCGTGCTAACGGTGGGTGAATTTCTATGGCGTTAGCACGCTTACCTTGGGGTAATCTTAATGACACATGCGGCTCTTGGTAATCCGATATCAACTTTGGACCACAAGTTGCCATTTCCCAGCACGATTTGATCTTGGGTTCCAAGTAAGAAACAGACAACAAAAATCCATATCACCTCACCTGGATTACAATAATTACGTCACGAGAAATTACCTAGCTAACTGCATCTTCTTTTTTTTTTTTGAAAAAATGGGTCATACCCACAGGGTTCCTTCTAATTTTCCTCGTCTCTCACGTGCCTGGGTATTGTGCCGAAGTGCATCTATGCTTTTTCTGTTGTTTTCAGAAAACGTATGAGAACCCAATTAAGCCGCAAACATTTCCTCTATTGAAGCCCAATAATTCCTCCTCGGTTTTGAGTTCTCAGTAGAATTTGCAACGATTCAAAAACTTCCATTGAAAAGTGGGGATACTTGGTTAGCTTCTCTATTCATTTAATTTTCTCTGTTTCTTAAATATTGAGCCAGCAAGGTGGTTACTTTTAGCAATACTTCCGCCAGAAGGCTCATGCTTTACCTGGATTCACCTTGCAACGACAATGAAGCTACTAGTTGCTTCTGATAGGTTTTTTAAGACTCCTCTGTGTGATGAATTACTGGTTAGCTTTTGGTATAGTAAGGCGATACAATAAGTTAACAAAAAAAACAAGAGGAAAACTACAAAGTTAGCTTGAAAATACTCTATATGACGGAGTGTATCAGTATTCTTTGATTCTCCAGAGATTTTTCTGGAAAATACTTTACGTTGAAGAACACGTATTAGACTATGTGCATTGAAAGTTCCACCAAAAATTACTATGTAAAACAGAGACAGGGGTTGGAAACTAGTATTTGATCTTCTCTCGAGCTTTATGGATTTAGACTTTCTTTTTTTTTACTTTTTCTTTCAACTTAACATCAGATCATGGGTGGTAGTAAACGTTAAGTCGCAGGTAACTCGCAACTCATAGTTACAGGTTAGGCAGGTTTCAATGTCCTGGAAATGCATGAGTGCGGACAGTTAATGAATACTGGTAAGGAACTACAGTATCACTTATAGGTGAATCCACAGTTTGAAGACTCGCACAGGTATGTCTGCGTTGATAGGAAACATCCAGATATTCTTGGCTAATGTGGAAAGCCTCAAGGAATAGAAGTTAACTCATAGCTTATTCGTGGCTGTAAAATTGGTTGACGGCTCACGAGCTTCTAAAGGTGACCGCTTGCTTCTTTCTTATTTATTTATTTATTTATTTAATTATTTATTTATACACTTTTGATCACTCCATCACGACACAAATCGCGCTTCCTGTTTGTTGTTCTGTTCAGCTTCTTGTTTCATGAGGTTGATTACCAATCCAGGATATTATACTCTTGTCCATGACCACCTCTTGTGTAATCCTGAAATTCACCTATTAGATTTTATCTCTACTTCATATGGTTCGTTAGCTTGCAGTTGTCCCGGATGGAGGAGGTTTCTTTGAATAAGAAGGAATCCAGCCAGTTCTCCTGATCGGCCACTGTTCTCTCGTTTTCTATTAGCGTTTTCTGGCACATGCCAACTCCAGTCGAGTCTACTCTGGCGAGTATACGATAACATACGCCGCTACTACTACTTACTAGAACCTCGACTAGTATGAGCTTTGGCCATGGGAGTATTTGTAAAGCAGTACCTTCATTATTTACTGGATAAAGAAAGAGAAGTTTCCAGCAGATTTTTCCTCCACAGAAGGAAAATCTGCTCAATTGTGACTTTTCTCACAGTTTCATACGTACCTCTGAGCGTGTGCACGTGATTTTCCTTGTAGCACATTATTCCTGAACCGTTTTCTCTGGTCGATATTCTGAAGTTGTTCTTTAACGTTTTATCCAGGAATTTGTTCTTCCAGTACTTCTTTTCCCTAGAAATCGCACTCAAAAACCCAGAAGAATGGAAAGAAATGCTTTCCATTTTCTCAACTTTAGATATTTTTTTCAATAATTTCCATCATTTCATATAGCCGCCATAGTCAGGTGGTCGTCCTCCGTTGTTTTTTCATAAGTATTAATTTTCATAGGCTATTTGCCATTGCCTCCTCCTTTTCGGATGACACGTGAGCTTTTATTGAACCATATAAGAACCATCACCGCCACGTGACTATAATTACCTCAGAAAGAAGAGTCAGGATTTGAATTGCTGAATATCCTGGGAGTGTTTCTAGATATTAGCTAGCTTTCATGATCATGTTCAGTGGATTTCATATTAGCCAATAGATGAGTGGCTCTTGAAACGCATGCACATCAGTGACAGGACTTCTCTTTTAGTTTTTTACAGCGTTTGTCAGCTGGAAGAAGTGCTGGTTTTGCCGGCTCATTATGGTCTGGGTACAATAGGGTGTCTTTCTATAAGATTTACGCTGTTCCTTAGTATAATTAGCCGCTGCTTCTTAGTGTCATTAGCTGGAGTAAGTAAGCGTATTTTTTGATGCTGCCCAGTTAAGTTTCATTCTTACTGACGTACTTGTAAGGTACGATAAATGTATGCCTACTTACCAGTACACATTAACTATTGTATTGTGGTGCACCATTTCTTGGTATATGAGATAAAAAAGTATTAGGATTCATATACGTCCTGGGGAGGTTTCCAATTTACTACTTGCAGATCCAGGCTGGACGGGTTTCCCAGGCAAAGTTTAGTTCCACTCAATTCATTCATCCATTTAGTTCGGACTTCCACGTCACAGGAAGGAAAAGAAGTGAACGTTGAGTGCAGCTGAGCACAGCAATTTTTGTCCAGCAACCTCGTTCATTCTGGATTAGCCGGCATATTACAATCACCAAGGAACCCTTCATGCATCCTGCCCCAGATTTTCGAATTTTCCATTGCGGTCATGCGAATGCTTGCTGCTGTTTTATCCGTGGAGTTTAAAGTTGCTGATTGAATCTTATCCAGATTTGTTCTCGCCAGACCTGTTTAGCCTAAGAGTCAGGTGTTCAACTTCAGCAGTGATCTTTTCACAGCCAAGAAGCTAAATTGTGGACGAGATGTAACGGTGTGGATTCCACTACCGTCCTAGAAGAAATCTCAATGTTAAGAATGCTTATGTGGTGGAGAATGCGATGAAACTACATATATGCATTTTTGGATGCAGTAGATTCTTGGGCAAGGAAAGGAAAAGCAAGATGAGTGAGGTGGAGCAGCGCAGTTTTTGTCCAGGAAACTTTTCTAGCCTAGGACTAGCCGGTATCCTGCAACTGTTCCGAGAACGTCCATGCATCCTGCTACAAGTGTTCGGCTATTCTCATAGCAGAGCATGGCGCTGCTCACTCGGAGGGACTGTAACCTCACACGGGTATGGAGTTTTATACCTGGAATGGGCGGAGCGGTCAAGCCTCATGATTGGTCATTTCACGCAGGCAGCCAATTGCAGAGCTCAGTTGCGCCGCCTTTTCCGGGTATAACGCTCCACACCCTCTCACACAGGCTTTCGAGGTTGTGAGGCGAAACTCGTCCAGATCTCTGCCCCTTCGGAGACCCTTGGAACTCCGGTGCACGCATGCATTGAGTCAAATGGGGCCATACCCCCTGGGCCCATATTCATGAAGGTTTTCCTGGGAGTTTTGAGCTTCTCGCTCACCCAAAGTGGACGAGTTTCCCAACCAAAATATGTTACACCTCAATGTGTTTACCACCTTCTTTCACTGATAGCTATGACTAGTCCTGTTTCACAAAATTTATCCATTTTGTTCCGGAAAACTCGCCCACTTTGAGAGCTGGTGGACAAGAAGCGTCCTCGGAAAGTTCATGATTACAGACATTGTCGAAAAGCTTGATAACGAGAGAAAGCACTACTTCTGAATGAACTAGGTGCTTTATTCTTATTTATTCCTGGTCATCATTTATTCCTTACTTTTTCCAAATCCTGAGAGTCCTGCCATTCTACCATGTACCCCGCAGTCCATTAGCGTTCCACACAGACGCTGTTCTCATGCTGTTCTCTGCAGCCAGGAAGTGGTTTGGTCTCCACGTCTCCATCCAAAGTGACACATCAAGAGTGCATGAATGCCTGGACATTAAACAGCATTCGAGCTCACTGATGTTACTTAGAAATTAACTTTACGCAGTATTCTTATCTAATGGCGTGTTGCTAGGTGATCTTCTTATGTGCGACACTCCTTTTGACGCTATACCACATGATCCTATAAAGCTCCTCCAGACGGGTTTTCCTTGCTTTACTTTCTCTGAAAATCTGCTACAAGTCGCTGCAGATGAACCAGCTTTCTTGCAAATGAACTGCTCATTAACTAGTAGTTTACTACTCTCCTTGTCTCTAATAGTGCACCATTAAGTTTAGCAAATGAGTAATAGATAGTTCATTAATTAATTCCATGCTCTTCCACTTCGAAACTTGTACCTCACTGGCAGATCCGCCTTGTCCCTCAAGAATACCTAAGAGCGAGTAATATGTACATGAGAAAAGATGTTTTCTTGCTTCATCTGCGGGACCACATGACTCATTGGGGTTACCCAGGGTAATATTGTGCACACCCCACAGCATCACGTTATCCATCATTAGCACGTCAACACATTTACCCTGGGTAATCTCGAAGATGCATTCATGCCATGGTATCATGAGAAAAGCAGGCGCACATTGCATAGGATCTGCATGAGGTATTCGCCGTTTCTGAATGAATAGCGCGACAAAAAAGCAATACTTGCATCAGGCTCTGGATTCATGAATCGATAGCCGAGGAAACCTATGGTGGTTAACATTATTGGTCATTTCATGGATTACGTTATGTTAAGAGACGCAGGACGTAAGAGTTGGTTTGCTGTCCTGGTTTCGCTAAGCTATTTGTTGACGAATCTCAGCTAAGAAAGTAGAATTTTTACAATGTGAAACACATGCCCGTAAGAGGCCCTCCATGGATAACATATAACCCATTGCGAAACACGTGATGCACATGGTGTATCACGCCCTTTCGGCCCCGTGTGCCCACGTGATGCACATGGTGAGTCACAAGAAATATGCTCTTTACATCCGTAAAACGTTCACCTGTGGCCATTTGGTGCAAATGGTGAATCATCAGGAAAATGCCCTCTGGCCACCCGCGCTTGCCATGCAAATATGTGCTTGGTCCGCAATGTGTTAATTAGTGCAAGAATCATGCAATACGTCAATGTTGGCCCGTTTGTCAACTGAACTACAGAGTTGTTTATGTAACACTCTCATTATTCTCGGATATCTGATATCAGATACTGTTGAGACCGTGCAAATTTCATGCATATTCCATACAAATTTTATGCGAAACTCGAGTACTAGCACGTCTCATTGTATGAGACCTTCTGTGATAACTGTATGACGATTGCATGAGATTTGCATGAAGTCTTCATGGCGGGAATTCGTTGCAAATTCCGCGCCAACCACATTTTTCCCGCGCCTATAAAAGCCATTCAGACGTTCTAAGGGAGAAAAATATGAGAAAAGCGAACTGCGTCCATTCACTCGCAGCTCCACTTGCGATCCGAACAAGATCCGAGCTTGCGCTGAGCCTGAAGATCACACCTGTATTTGCTGAGCCATAAACTATGTTTTCATGTTAGTGATGCCGAGCCGTCCGTCTGTCCGTCGTCGCAATCGTATTGGTTTTGCTCTTGAAGAAACAACGCTCAGCCCATATGATAGCAGCCAGGCCAACTTGATCCCACCCACCATGTGCTGCTGCAAATTTCGTCCAGGATGGATTTTCTGTGAGAGGTCTAGCTTATTCTTGAGCTGCAGGTCTTGCGGTTGCCGAATTTTTTATCCGGGTGTCCCTGCTCATTCAGTATCCAGGATTTGACTGTTATTTCATGGCTAATACTTCGCTCATGTAGTAACTATGTTGAATATTCTTCCTTCAGTATTACAGTACGTCAACTATCATTGATTTCATGAATTAAGAATGAACTGAGTGTAGGTGCGAAATGAGCCGTTTCCTGGAAGCATGATCCTTCAAAATTAAATGGCACGCATCATTTTGGGGTATAGTAAATAAATAAATAAATAAATAAATAAATAAACAAATAAACAAATAAATAAATAAATATTTTTCTATAAACAAATGAATCACTTCTTCCTCCACCACGTTGGACGTGAGCCAAACCTACAGAAATCCGGCGGTACTTACGTAGTACGTAAATGCCTTCAAGTTTGGACCACGTTCAATACGGAAGATTTCCAGATTTAACAGGGGAAAACTGGCAACACTGTGATAGTTAGTAATTAGAATGGGTACTGAATGATGCTTCAGGACAACATATACTAGCATCTAGAATAGCGATGTCCCAAGCAGATTGGTTTTGAGGTTTATTCGTTGGCGTCCATTGCTAGAAGCCCTTGTGATGGGACAGATTCATTAGTCGAAAAACTCTGCTTATTCAGAGAAGAATCGTGAATAATTAATCAATAAATTATATTCGTGTTCAGTACGCATTCAGTACCTCTGTGCAGTACAAAACACTCCTATTTTTCGTACTCAGGTTTAAATTATTGAACTGGATATCAACCAAAGTGTTCCTATTTTTTATTGGAGGTATTGACGCTCAATTGAGCTTTCACTCCATAAAAAGCCAGATCAAAAGTCAACCGGTTTGAATGAACACTGAAAAAATTTACTAATTTACGAATTTTCGGAAGTTTTTCAGCTTCAGCACGTAGATTCCCAAGTAGGTTTAGTTACCTGAGTTTGAAAAAATGACCGACTGCAAAACTGTCATCAGGAATGCTGATGTGGCCGAGGATATGCAACAAAACGCCATTGAATGGGTACTTGAAAAGTACAATATCCAGAAAGTTATCGCTACATACGTACATCAAGAAAGAGTTTGATAAAGAATATAACCCCACAAGGCACTGAAGTGTCGGGAGGAACTTTGAACCATATTTGACTCACGAAGCAAAACACTTCATCTACTTTTATTTGGGTCAAATAGCCTTTCCCTGATTTGAATCTAGATAATACTGTTTTGAGAGCCTCCTATTAAATTTGCCTGTTTGTTTGAAAAATTATTTCCCATTATAACGATAAGTTTGTCTGCTTTGTTCTTTGCTGATGGAGTGAAGGAACAAATCCGTACGCATACTTCTTCTTCTTCTTCTTTTTCTTCTTCTTCTTCTTCTTCTTCTTCTTCTTCTTCTTCTTCTTCTTCTTCGTCTTTAGCGTTTGTCCCGTTTGGTGGAGGAATCTGTGCGCATACGACTCAAGATTTTTTCCTATAAAAAATCTATCGAATTTTTCGTGACTAGCCTACCTACCTTCCTACGCTTCCATGCTACCATATCTTCTGAGTAGTAACTAGTACTCACATTTCAGAAAATTATGTAGAACTCCATGGAAAAAGTCCGGTGGATATCTTGTGAACCCAATTGATCTTTGGTTTCTCAACAGTTCCCAGCAAGAAGGCTAGATACATGGCATTTTTCTTGCGTGTGAGACTTTTCCACATCTGGTGGAAACTCATCAAAATCTGTACAACCCTGATAAGGTGTGACAATTTGTGCTTCTCCAGGTTCAACTACGAAACAAGTAAGTTGTTCTACATTGAAAAAGGAACTTATTAGACACGAAGTTTCACTTCAGAATGTTGCAAGCGCTCCACTGATCATCAATACTAGTGTGTTATTACTCTCTAAATTCCACAAAGAGAAATCTTGCACTTGTTGCTGACAGTAGTACCAGTTAAATTTGTTTTGAAGAAGAAAGGCTAGCATGTGACAAAGCTGCAAAGTGCGTAATTTGCACTATAACTGCTGCTACAAGTGATTCCTGGAAAATCAGTAGAAGCACGACGACTGACTTGTATGTTTTAATGAGTTCATGTAATAGCTGCATTGTTAATAAGTGAACTGACAAATTAAATCTGTGCAGAGAATTGAGGTAAAGAGGGAAATAATTAATAGATTGACGAAAACGGAGCAGATAATAATGCCATGTTTCCAAGAGCCTTGCGTGCCCCACATTTGAGCTGACTTTTCATGTTGAGGACGTGGTTTTCCTCTTTGGTGCCTGTTATTTCAGCGACAACTACAGCAATTCAATATTATCCTCAATTTTGCACACCTGATTTTCCTTTGCTGCACTCTTGTCAAGACTTGTAAGAGAATGTAAGGTCTGAATTCGTTGGTGAAATGAATTTTCAGAGAGAAAAACCGGCTACAAAGTAAATGTAACGCTTAAAACTCACCTTTTCTCTAGGTTATCCTTGCAAAGACGGGTGTACATCATCGTGACGGGATATGGGCCGTTGCCGGGCTACCATGATTGGCATATTGATTGAACGGTCCAATCACAGCAGCCTGGTAACGCCCCTAATTCCCTCACGATGATACACACCCTGCAAAGGAAGGATAGACATGTGCATTATTTTTTGTTTTGTTTCGCCCAATTTTGCTGTGTGAACATTTGTGTGATTGAGATTACCCAGGGTAAATGCGCCTGTACTAGCGGTGGGCAAATTCAAATAGCAGACGCAGGGGCGGAGGGCTTTTAATTTTTTACTGTTGTCATGATTTTTTGAACAATTGTTATCAATTATTGGATATTATAACTAATATTTTTATTATTTTTATTTTCTAACTGGATCCATGGAGTGGCAGAGTTTCCATTTCATTCCCCCTGGCTAGTCAGTCCTGTGTCCGGGGCTTGGAAATCTGTACGCTGTTGACACGTTTACCCTGGGTAATCTCAATGATGCATGCGGTCCTAAGATGTTAGAAAATTCATTCTTGATTAATTTTTTCGCCATCTTTTTCACCACTACGACTACGATAGGCAGGGAAAAAAGCGTGGGAAATGAAATTTCGCAAAGCTCTTACGTAATCACTCATCAACACTCTTCCCGGATTGAGCCTTATTTCCCAAACTGTGCACCAAATTCCTGCAAATGAAGGATTCCTTAACGATGTTAAGTACGTTCCAATTTGAAGACCAACTCCAACTTCATTCATGTTTCTTTTCTTGTCCTTCATGTAGCCACACACTAATCTAAATATAACTCAGGGTTAATCACTATGTTCCTCTTCTTCTGTTCTTCTTCGGAGTAATAACTCTCCTGGACATATTTTATTCCTCCCTCAATTTTTGTAGTTTAGTGCATGGTCCTCTCAAGCATTTCTAACACCTCTTCTTTTTCCAAAGAAGACGAGATTGCTGCAATTATTCGACCGGCCGCTTCTAATTGTAACTTATAGTTCCGAAGCAATTTTTGGATTTTCTGATTTTCCAATCTCGTGGTAGTTGATCTCAGTTATTGATTATGAAGTGGTGAACTTACAAGTTAATGCCCGCATGTGACTTTTCTCCGATTATGTGTAATTTCTACTTGAGAATGCTAGGCATATATTCAAGAACATTCTTTTTTTTTCGTTCCTGAAGTTCTCACCGACACCTTTCCCTTCTGCTCCCGGTAATCTTCCAAGATGCTGAATTTTCTAAAGCATGACTATATCAGTATTTTCAGATACAGAACTGTGCGATGAGTTTTCCTGAAAGAAGAAAAGTTTTCGAAAGTACAGCATTAGAAGACCGAATCATCTTCTTGCTTTCTCGTGGATCTCAGTCTCTTTCCTGAAATCTAGTGATTTTGTTGCGATTACCTCGCCAAAAAAGTCCTTTTTTTTCGACTTCTCACCTCAATCCTCACGTATTTCCATGAGAAAAAGGCTACTACAAGATAACTAGAGCTTTCTTGGCCAACATTCCGAATATCCCTTCTAGAGGAAGTTTGGGCATGCAAATTTCCTTTAATTTTTTTTTTCAGGAAGAAGAATTGAGTGGTTGATTTTTAATGCTACAATTTAGTGATAAAATAGTGAAGAGAGAATCGAGTGGAGATGACTTTTATGCAAGTACAAAGCAAATAGTGAAACAAGCTCAGGATTCACTCATTCGTTCTTTTAGGACGCTAAGAAGACATCCAGAAACTGCACTGGAAAAAATAGAAAAACGAAGGATAGAGCTGCTTGAGTGCTAATAATTCTATAGATTTGTTCTATCTTTTCGTCATGGATTCTCTTTGATTCTGTCTATTCTCTCTGATTCTATGTTTCGTACAACGGAATTATCGTGCAGATAGGCGTGACTTTCGTGCAAATTACACGCATGAGAGTTTCTGGAGTGCTCCGCTGCCGAGAGGATAATCGAAAACACAAATCTTCTCGGAGGAAGTGAAGGCACATTTCTACATTTTTTCGCTTTGACAACTAGTTGTTTAATGCTTCACCTTGCACTACTCTCGTTCCTCCGCTACTCGGATGCAGTGAGGCAAAAAGAGGAAGAATGAGGTTCCGTGACAGAATGAAGCATATTTTTAGCATGTTATGGTGTGTTAATTAGTTCGTCTACCTCATTTTGTCACCCTCGCGCCTTTTCAAAGCTGTCGACGGCTGTCTCATCTGGAACGAAGGTTTTTCATCATAAAACTCTCGTGCTGACATATCATTGAATTCATAATAAACAACATGCCGGCAGTGGATACAGCGTAGATACCTCCATCTAATACGTTAAACTGAAATCCAGAAACGAATAATCTTGTTCTTGTGGATAATTCGCTTATATTTGTGTGAATTTCTGAAATAATTAATCGGAACTTCCGAATGGAGTTACTTTCCGTTGGCCTTTGCAGCTTTTCATGGATTAAATGCGTAGCTCCCAATTTTTGCATCTTGCATCCTATTAATTTCAGTACGACCGCCTAGTTTTCTGGATCTCGTGTTACTAAATGTTTTTGTTAGATGGAGAGCATTCAAGGTCTTATTTATTTCCTTCCAACATCCCCTGGAGTTACCTCCTTTTAGTTGGGTATGTATGTATGTAAATATATTGTCTCCTCCAGATGTCAGGATTGTTCGAATCGTATCGTACTTTCTCTTTCTCCATTTGCCATTGTAATCATTGCAATTTCTTTGAAACAAGTTGAACTCCGCTGCTCACACCAGAACAGAAACTTGATGAAAATTCCTGAAAACATTCAAACCTTCTTGAGCTCTGCAACTGCAATCGTAGGCAATTCCAAACCGTCTGGAGTTTCCGAGCAATCGTTCCTAGTTTCTCATAATAAAAAGGTTTGAAAATTAATTCCTAATGAACTTCATCGAAAATTGAGGTATAAGAACTGCAGCTTCCTATTCTCATGTCTCAGTAAGGGTATAGGATTATGCTGGGAATTTCTGGAATTGCTGGGAAAATTTCTTATCAAAGTCTCTGACTTTTCCTGTCAACAATTTGACTCTACTACTTTACTTTCTGAAATCCAGGAGTTTCACGGTCCATCCTCGATCCCAAATTCAATGTGCGCATTGTTTTCTTTTCTCTTATAATCGCTTAGGTATCGACAAGAGGTATTTGGTGCAGTGGCAGGAGACGCCACCAAAGAAGAAAAGACCATGGCTCGGTTCCCTCTCCGGGTAAACCTAGTTTTCCACGGAGTCGGTGAATTGGTAATAGATTAACCAGGGAGGATGGTGCCATTACTAAGACATCGGGTAATCCTGGCAGGTGATCTATGTGACCCAAAATGCGAACAAAAGCATGTACGATTTTTTTTATCGAAGTCGGGTATGTAGCGCATCCGGAAAAGGGATGGATTGATCGTTAAAGGTGGACCACAGCTGCCAGGTTCACTTCTTTAAGCATCTACTTTTTGTAGCCTTGCATTTGCACAGACTGTTCAGTGAGTTATTCTCACCGAAAATCGGTATATACTGTGTTTTCCTTTTGTTACTGTTGTGAATTTATTGTAGCGGATAACATCATTTTTCCTAAAGAGATACACCCACGCATCCTATCCAAGCAAACGTCCTCACCTCTCCATTCAATCACTGTATTTTTGCAACAACCGTTTTACTCTTCCAGCAATGTAAAAAAAATTAAAATCCACGAAAACGAATAACGCATAAAGCACAAGAACCAACGATTCACGTACATATGTATGGACATCCTTGGAAATACCAGGAATTATTATATTGTTAGATTTACGAGGAACTTTAAGGTAAATCGTCGAAATCCCTGAATTTCTGAAAGATTCTCCCTTTTCGAAAAACTTCTTCGTGGAACATGCCAGGGAACATATGAAGAAAAAATCTTTCACAAGTTGGTTACCTACTATTTTGAAGATCAACACTGATACATTTTGTAGATGCTTTTCAGTGTTCTTACAGTACATATGCTTCGAGACTGTTAGGATTTCGAAGCGTTTCTTGTAGAGAACGATATTTTGAATGAATAACAGTCTTTTTTTAATTATTTCGCATGGTTTTCTAACGACTATATGCCTTTCTGGCTAGTATTCAGCGATAACGCCTTCTTCAAACCTTAGGAAAAATTAAGTCATGAAGCCCAGAGGCAAAATAATCTTGAAATGACAGAGTGTTGATAATTGGTAATAGAAAGAGAAGGAAATGGAGAACAGAATGGTATTCGTCGTTCCTTCTCGGGCGGACCAAATTAACTACAAGATCCACGGAATTTCCCGCAGGTAGAGATGCTTGTCCTGGCAATGTTTCATTCTAACCTCATCCATGAAAAGTTGTGCTCCAGTTCTGTGTTTTTATAGCACAACTATATGAATGAACTGCTTTTTTGCTATCATTTAAATTAGGTTTCCCTACCAAAGGTCATTTCTGTTTCATGGAACGACTGATGAATATTCCATGAAATTCGGGTAGTGGGTTTCGGATGCAGGCAGCCAGGTGGCCGAATGAGGCGGCCATTCCGCTTTTGTTTCAGCATATCCCCAACATACTCGGACAGCAAGTGCATCGATGCTTTCTTTTCGCCACCCACTGCCAACATCAATTATGGCTAATGTGGCTCCGATCTTTCAATCTACCCGCCAGACATGTGTTGCCGAAACTATGTGCTCGAACCCCTATAATGTTTTACCGTGCTATCCACAGCAATTTCATACCAAATCCAGAACGTAGAGCATAATGTCTCCTCTGTTCCAATCAAGTTTTCAAAATCTGGAAGTTCAACAGTGCTCCAGTGCACGTGTTTTTCCGGAATATTCTTGAATGGGAATTCTCTATGAGAAATGAGCATCGCTGTTTGCACTAATGGAAAAAGTAAATTATGGATGCACCGCCGATGAATCCATGTTACGCTATGTGTGCTTACTTATGACAATCGCGCTTCCCTCTCGGATTTCACCGGAATAGAATTCATATTCTCTCTCCATTTATATTACCATTTTTAGAGAAAATCATTCCTGCTGTCAGCAACTAAGGCTGCTTTGATAGCTGACTTTCTTCACAGTAATTTATGATTATCCATAATTTCTTGGTACTGTAGAATTAGCTGGTAACTTCTCTATTTCTTCATAGTTCCAAGGAATTTTCCAGAATTAGCAGCCAGCAGCCTTAACCTCTGATACATTCCTACATTTCCATATATCCGTGCATTCTTTTGGGTATCTGTTCCAGAAGTCCCAGTATTTTCAAATAGTGGACTTATGTGCAGTATCCAGTGATGTGCTTATCGCGTAGCCCTATTCTTGCTGATGCCGGAACCTTGCTAAACCTACAATAACCGTGCAGCCCTTATTTTTCCTATTTTTGAATACCTCAGAGATATGGGACCTCGAAGACGGCCAAACCCCTTCATAGGCCCTATCTTCTCCCTGTACCTGCCGTCAACCTTTCCTGAAGCCTCCCTTGCTCTAAGAGCAATTGAGGAGAGGATGGCAGCATGTGAGGAGAGGAGGCCCCACATGAAATAGGTTTTGAGCCCATTGGTGTAATTGCTGGGAAAACTCCTCGTTATCCTGGAGTCTAACAGATGGATTGTATCCACTGCGCAGGATTTTGCAGCCTGCATTATACATGTGTACTTTTTACATTTCAATTTTTTGCCTACGATTTTTGAACTTCTGGTAACATTGGATACTCAGAATCAGAAGAATCTCAGAAAACCTCCTGTTTGCCTCCTAAGCCCCGGTTGAAGCACCTGCCATATAAGCAACACATGCTGATTAGATTCATGCTATGCATAATTTCTTCCATGTACATATATGTGCATAAGTTACTCTTTTACTTGTAACGCTGCTTATCCAGAAAATATATCAGTCGATCCTGAGCATATCCCTACTCCCAGCTACATTTTTTTTTACTTTTCCTCCGTCTTGAATAAGAAGAGGAACGAGCTTCAGATAATTACATAGCGCACAGAAAGCATGAAAACAGACGCTCCTGTGGATTTCAAAGCCTTTTACCATTAGGAAAACTTCCAGAAGCTCTGTTTATGGATTAGAATCCAGAAGCTTGATTCCAGCATTTTGCAGAATATGGAAATAATGTACTGGTCATTTTGTCCGACTGTTCCTGTTGATGGTGCAATGGAATCCTTTTTTTTTGTTTTCTCTCATTGTTTTCTAACCATGTTTTCACACAGTCCGAATTTCTATGTATGTATGTGAGTCAAATAATAACGTGCACTCCTCACATTTCGAATATTTGTATGTATATGCGGAAAACAAAACAATATTTTGACAGATCTGAAAACCTGAACATCCGAATATTCGAGCCTTCAGGTGAATGACTCGAGTGCAGATATATTTCTTCATTCCTTTCACTGCCATTCATCACATATAAATTAATAGTATATGAAAAAGAAAACAAGGAAGAAACAATACTAAGTGGTATAAAATCCATAGAAAAGTTGTTTTTTCATCAAAATCTCACATTTTTCTCCAAGACTTCATCTGACACTTGTGGCGTTGCCTCCAGCGCTATTTATATTGCCTATCTAGAAAGGCTCGGTATTTCAGGTGTACATGAAGCAGAACATTATATGAGACTCAGGACTGCCTCAGATATTATTCGTTGTTCTTTTCTCTTTTTCTTCCATCCTTCCTAACGTCTACTCTTTTTTTAGTTCCAGGTAGTTTTATCCATGCAAGCATGCCGGCTGCTAACCCTTTCACTATCAGCTACTCAGGCAAATTTTCGGAAAGATCGCAGTAAAATACCGACAGGTAAACTGCGGCTCTTCATATTTCCTGTTTTGGTTATTTTGGTCTTCTGCTGCGGTTCTCTCGACATCCAGCTGCGCTCCTTCCGAACAAGTCCAGCAAGAATCGGAAGGACTACAGCAGAGAACATTCTGTTGCAGTTCTTTCGGATCTTTCCATCTCTGTGCCTCTTGCTTCTTGAACGCATGATCCAGATCTCTTCCTGCTGCGGTCTCTCCGACAGTTCGCCTGATACCATGCGGCACACCTCGTCGGTGCATGGAGATAAATTAATTAATTGAAAGATGAACAATTCTTTCAAAATTTTCCGCGACTATTTCTCATTGGTACACTCATGCTAGAACTATAATTGAAGAAATTTGAAGAGTTACAGTAATTGAACAATAGAGTTGTCGTCACCACCGTTCTGAAGTTTTATTCATTTGTTCCATGCATACACCGCCTTTTTCATTATGCTTGTTGGGTTGGCGCACCATGCATGTTCCATGCATGGTGCGCCAACCTAACAAGCATAATGAAAAAGGAGGAGTTCAGCAAATAGCAGCAAGTAACGACGATTATAGGGAAAAGCGTAGCCAACTGGAGCGCAGGGATGCCACGGCCCAAAGGAAAATTTATTTGAAAAACATTCTGCTGTGGTCTTTCCGAATTTACATGATTTTTAGTAAATGAAGAAGTGCCTTGGTAGTACTTTTATTTATTTATTTATGTAATACACCAATGAGGTGTGCCACAACGTTAACGTCAACATTAAGTCACTAAGCGGAATGTGAACAAACGAAAAAAGGCAAAATTTCCTAGTTAGACATAGCTGTCGGAAGTAAAACTGTTAGTGGAACACAACATTAATCTATCACTACTCAGACATACTGCCGATCAGCGTATCACAACTTGAAGAAACCTAAACTTGCCACAGCTCCAGCCACAGATTCAATGGGGGGCATGCGGTGCATATTTCCGTCAAGGCTAACACCCTACACTTGGTTTAATAAGGCTATTAGCATGAACCTTTTTTGGCAACTGTAGTAGTGTGATGTAGATAACTGTAGTAGTGTGGTCCCTTTTACAGATTCCAAACATCGACAACAAGTTGTGCTCAAAGAAATGCGTGAAAGTTCTACATCTCTCGTCAGTGTTGATACTTGCTCAAAACACCACAAAAAGGGAGGCCTTTGAGATAATCCATCGCTAAGAACGCAACTGGCAGAGCGATATCTGTGGTGTTGTTCCCTATTTCAGCTGAATAACATCGTAGCATGCTTTATTATGGAGTGTTCTCCACAATACTGGTAATACTTCTCTTTACTTTGTATGAAAAACATCTACGTAGAATGAATTACATAGGTAAATTCGAAAAATAAATTCCCGATAAATTGGTCCAAAATTTCGGAAGTAAATGAACACCTTAACAAAAAAGATTTTCTGAAATGCTCACGTGTCCACTTCCTTGGAATAATTGGCGATTTGGAGAGCGCCGCAGATTTAGCGCCTGCCCTTTCAGTTAGAAATTGTCTCCAAACATTTCATTTAGCCTTCTTCGGCAGAATCCTCAGATGTGACGATGCTGTGATGCTAACTGACATCATTTAGATAAAGCCACAATTTATGAATAGAATTTCATACATGTTTAAATAATGATCTAAAAAATTTTCTTCCTCGTTTTGCTTCCTTCCATTGCAGACAGGAGGAACAGATAAATCTGCCACTAATCACACTTCCAGCCTTATCCGAGCGTTCAAGTGAAGCTGTAGCTGCTTTGCGACAACAAGTAAATAAGTGAATTACCACGCTTAGTTGCACCCAAAGTGCTGCGACTCTCGTATGAATGCTTTGCCTGGTGAGATGTGTGTGCGTCTCGCACATGACCTCCCATTCCTAGGATCTCTACCGATGGATGTCCCGCATTCCTGCCAGATTTCTTGTTTCTACTGGATTTCACCAGGAAAAGTGTCTGGCTGTATCCTTGAGGTCTTTGATACTTGCTCCTGCAGGGAAGGGCAAGCCTATGGTGAGCGATTGTTGGGGAAGGGCGTAG
>JARK01001521.1:326001-352493 GCA_000688135.1 Ancylostoma ceylanicum
GGGGGGGGGGGGGGGAGTATAAAATTGACCAAATAAAGACCGAATAAATCCAATTGATTCAATAAATGGCTGAGACGTCCATCCGAAAAATCGAATACTTTTAAGAATAGAAACCACTACAACCTTCCCCCCCCCCTCTTTTCTATTTTTCAGGACTGTAGGGCTCCTCCTTTCTTGGACAGTTAAGTTTCCAATTTATTCGAGATCGAATATTCGAATGTTTAATGTTTTTAACACATTGTTCGGTCAACACACTAGTGGGGAATTTTTATTATCGGAATATTACTTACTCTCTTAAACACATAGATGTTGTCACCGTTTCATTTTTGTCCCCCCAAGATTGTCAATTGAGGATTTGCTCAGTTTTCCGTCATCAAATTTGATGAGATCCAGAATCCTGATTTTTCATCCTAAAAATTTACCTCATTCGAATAACTATTTCAAACAATTTTCACGTACCCACCCCTCCTTCTTTCCCCTCCTCATTGAGTAAATTCATAAGAAAAGCGCTTGTATTCCACGAATCCTTGAATTTTTCTTTTCGTGGGAATAAATGCGTTTGTAATTCTAACTGAATAATCGAGGATATGAAGTAGTGTAATATGGATTCTGCTGGAAAAGTTTCCTTGCGAGGCATTCCCACAAGGAAACAGCATATTATGCGCTGGGCAAGTTCGTTTAATTGCTAGTTTCACCTGATATTTTGCTGCCACTCTCCTCTACTCGCTCCATATCAATCCATCTGTGCGACTTTGTGCAAGGATTTCTGTTCAGTTGAAATCCGGGAAAGCTGATTTTGGTATTGTGCAACTCTCCTCTAGGCATCTATTCTCGTGTTCAATGGATATTTCGGCTCTACATTGGATAGCTTATCAGTAAACATAGTACTGACTCCATCACATCTAGGTACGATAGGTTGCAATGGATCGGCAACCTACTTACTTCTCTATTTATATAGTAGCTATAGTGTACAGTAACAAAGTGCACATAGAGCTTACAAAATAGACCAGTTTGTTAAATGAATCTTACTCGGTGCAGCTAAAATTACTCACAATCTCAAAATTTCAAATTTTTTTGTTATCCTTCAAGAATAACAAAACTGTAAATTGCAATCGACAATAAATTATATATTTTAGAGAGTTCCAATCGTCTGGACTCGATCCTGAGCTGCAATTGCTCTTCTTTTTCTTTTCTCCTTCTTGTATCTACTGCAAATCTACTATTTATACTTAAAATTGTTACATGAGGGTAGAAATATTTACATACCACTTAAAGGAGTGCCCTTCAAAACCACTGTTGCCCTGTAGAAAATCCAGGGGCTTCCTGGCTATTCTTCAGTTTTGCTTTCTAGCTTTCTGAGTAATCTGTTTGTTGTTTTTCTTAGTTTTTTTTATGCATCGACATCTTTCGAAACGTCTTTTAGCCGGAATTTCTCACCTACTTCAAGAATCAAAAAAGAAAATCACGAAAATAAACGTTATCCTTGATTCTGAAGGTTATTCCTCAAATTTTCGTCCTGCTTAGCGCATCTATGACCATCAGCAAAACATGAACACGTCTGACACCACTTTAGCTGCAGTATCCAGATTTTTCATGGCCTTTTTTGTATTCGCTGCATTTTCTTTTCACTTTTTTTACCAAGGCTGTCACCTTCATCCTTTTCCAGTCAATACCGTCCACTTATATCTCCAGGAAATACAGCCAGACACGATGGAAACAGCTGATCGAATCCTCCATGGAGCGAAGCTCTCCACGGCTCTTTGTCGTTATCCGTAATAGGGTCGCGACGCCCATGTCAGCCAGCTGTGAACGCCGCGTTTTCACAAGTAATAGCTCGCGTTCAAAAACAGAAGATGTTTACCTTTTTCAGCCTATCGATGAGCAGCGACGACATCTTGGATTTGCGGTTTTCGCTAGAAGAAGTTAGGAGAGTTCCCACCTAGATTGCTTGTCGCTTTGTCCTGTTATCCTGAAATGAATCAGGATTTTTCTCTGCAGTGTTGATCGAGTAAAGAATTTCTGGAAATTTTCGAACGCACAAGAAATTTCTTCAGGAGATCTTTCTTAGAAAATAGTAAGATTTCATTGGAGCACCAGCTGCATTTCCTCGTTGGCTACTACTTATGGGTCAATTTCTTTTAGTTACTAAGCTTAATTATAATGGATAATCCACGAGCATAAACCGCAATCAAGCCGGTTCATGATGGTATTAATTATTGGGTTATATATGATTTCCCTGGCATTTGTATGTAAGCAGTTAGAGTATATACTCATCGAAATATAATGGTCTATGCTTCTAAGTTATAATAGTTCGATGGAAATTTTTATATAGTGTGGACATTCGATCCATACATAATTTATACCTGGTATCTCTCCGGCTCGGCTCTATTTCATTCCGTTATTTTCCTAACTTCTTTATTTCCTATCATCTCTGGAATCATCATATTTCTCTACGCAATCCATAGTTCCTAATCTACTCTTCTATTTTCTATTCTCTGATTTTTTTCGGCTGCTACGTAACTTTTCTGATGTCAAACTTTTTCAAAGGATTCTTTTGATTTTTATTATTTAGATGGTGCGAATAGCGAAGGAGAATATTCTATTGCTTTTTACGGTTGCTGGTGTTGTAGCTGGTATTATTCTGGGTATATCACTACGAGATCCAGAAGTGAAATGGAACAAACGGCATCTGAGTTATCTACGATTTCCCGGTGATGTCTTCGTTCAGATGCTCAAAATGCTCATTCTCCCGCTTATTATGTCGAGCATCATGTGAGTGATCCATGTACATCAATCAAAACAGATGACAACAGCTCTCAAAAACTTGGAAACATTTATTTTTTACTACATTCATAACGAAGACCAGTTTCCTGGATCTCGATCGATTTAGCATGAAACTGTTGAGGCTTGTAGAAGCTTCTAAACTGTGATGTTACCTTCCTCTTACTCAACTCTCCTTTTGTTTTCTCTTCCTTTTTTTTAATGAAGACATGGAAAGCAGTGCTTTGTTTTGTGGAGGTGCACGCAATTTAGTGCGAATGGTATATTTAAACCCTCCTCCTCTATCAAATGTGGATTCATCCCACGGGGCCCTCATGTATCACTGAGATTACTCACGGTCAACGTGTGAACACCGTCAGGTTTACTCATTTTTGGCAGGATCGTCAACAGGGTTAATCTTGGGTAACTACAAAGATGCATCCGGGCCCAGGTCTCAGAATTCGTGGAGCTCCCGGATGTCACACGCTTCCCGCCCGTGCAGAATAGATGAGTTTATGGGTAAAATGCGATGGATTTCAGTACATCTACCATTAACTACTGTGTTTGACCGAATTTTGCGCCTACGTTTGACCAAATTTCAGGATCAATAGCGTGCTCAAGGATCCATTGATCCGTTCTCCTTCACTTTTTCCCTTTTCTTTCATGCTCATTTATACTGTACGTCTTTTCTTTCAGCACAAGCTTGGCTTCTGTCGATTCGAACACTGCTGGGAAACTTGGGATGATATCATTGATTTATTATTTCATGACAACGATGATGGCTGTGATTCTTGGTTTGTTTTTTTACTAGTAACTCCTGCAATTGCTAGTAAATTTTTGGTAAAGCGTACTAAATAGCTTAGTATCACAAAGTCATTAGGTTTTTTTTTTTCTCTCAATCCCCTTCTCACAATCCTTTGCTCAATGAAGAAAGTCTTCGATGAACCATTTTTCAGAAATTTCCCCTGGTTATCCTGCTAACAAGTAAGATAGAAAAATTATAGTCTCGATAAAGTAAATGAAATAAACTTGTTCTTTCCTCATTTATTTTGAATATTCTCCTCGTTTGGTTCTTATACATATAGGTCCAAAAAATATACATAAATCAATGCTCCATGTGATTTGATGTCTGATTTCTGGATTGATTAGTTATCAAAACACTTCTACTGGATTCTCCAGTTCGTTTTCTACTACGTAACATGCATTGAGTTGTTCGCATACAAGCAATTAATTTCCCTTCTTTAACTTACAGTAAGTCCTTAGTGAATTCTACTTGGTATTCGCTTTTGTTCCAGAAAAACGAAGGAAATTTTCCAATAAATCACCTCAACTTTCTTGTAAGTAATTCTTGTTCAAGGTATTGTTTTGGTGGTGATGATACAGCCTGGCAAATGGATGACCACCAATATTGAGGAGATTGTTGGCGAGGTCAACAAGGCTCCATGTATTTCTAATGCCATTGATACAATCCTCGACTTAGTAAGGCGAGTTTTTAATCAATAACCTTCCAGGAATTTTCCCTTGTTCTCAGATAAGACTCCTTGCAGAGCCCTTTTCCCAGAGAATCTCGTAGAAGCAACGTTTCGATCTCATAAGGTCTGTATGAAGTTTTTAAACGGCTCTCAATCCGTGAATCCAGACTATGTCCTGAAAATGAGTCCAGGTATATCGCTTTAATTGTCAAAGTGCTCCCCTTAGCTATAGTTACTCCATTCCAGAGGCTCGCACAGTTTTCACGGAACTTCCCGAAAAGGTCACATCTGATGGAATGAACATTCTGGGCCTTGTGATGTTCAGCGTGGCCCTCGGGATCACCATCAGCTGGATCGGAGAAGAAGGCGCTGCGTTGAAGGCGTTCTTCAAGAGTCTCGAAGCTGTCAGCATGAAGCTCATCTCACTTGTCATCTGGTACACGGTCGCGGTCATTCTCCATAATCCTTAAATTATCCAGGAACTCCTTGTACAGGTATTCGCCGGTTGGCATCACCTTCCTGATCGCCGCACAAATAGTCGGCATGAAGGATCCTGGCAAGGAACTGCAACGATTGATGGGCTACATGATCACTGTATTAATCGGACTGTTTATCCATGGCTTCGTTATGTTGCCAATTTTGATGATTACGGTGATTTTTTTATGTTCATGGCTAGCCCATGACTCTGTTTTTCCATGTTTTTCTTGGATTTTTAGTTGGCTAGAAGAAATCCGGTCAAATACGTCTATGGAATGGCACAAGCACTCCTGACCGCTCTAGCAACGAGTTCGAGGTATTTCATCTGTGGATTTGTTCCTGGAATTTCCTTTCCTGTTGTTTTTCCTGACGTTGGATTCCGACTTGTTCAACACAGCTAAATCTGGCTTTCCGGATAGATTCATTCTGTTAGAAAATGTTTACAGAAAATCCATAACTTAGAACTTTGCCTAGAATTTCCAAGAGTAGCGACAGAGTTTGTCCAAATCCCCGCGCAAAATTTACCTCACAGGCCAAATTCAACCGTGATGAAGAATTTGCAATCCAGCTCCTGGTAAAATGAAGAAGACTCATTGCATACGATCTGATTGAATGTGTTTTAGCTCAGCAACCTTGCCACTGTCGATCAAATGCGTGGAAGAGAACAACGGCGTGGATTCTCGAGTGGCACGATTCGTTCTTCCACTCGGCGCCACAATGTACCATTTATTTTCTCTTCATTTTTCTTTTTTTATGTGGAAATCCTCACATATTGGTCTTTAGTAGATGGTAAGTTCCAGAAGTTAGAAGCGTGGATTCAGAGGTAAAAACAGGATATCACGAGGCTTGGGTCCAAGATCACCGCTTTCGATCCCATTTCCTCGAATCAGATTTTTATTTAGCCGAGGGTGTCCAAGGAAATGCGACATTCACTTTCATACTACCTACAGTATACGAAAGTTATGTGATTTGTTGATTTTTAAAACCAGAAGAGCATTTCCTCCGAAGTGAAAAGGAGCGAAATCGCACGATATTGGCGATGGTCATAAGCTCATATATTGGGTTGGGGAATAAGTTTTTCATGAGGACGGAAACCACCATTTTCCAAAAGCAGAATGAATCGTCCTAATTGGACTTTGTAGCTCTTTTCCTCCTCTATTAATGCTGCCAGAGCCAAGTCTGTTTCTCAGCTCCATATCTACAGAAATTTGCGTTGTTGGAGATTACTCAAATTGTAGCCCGCCACCGAAACTCTTGTATCAAACTTCATGAAATGCACTAGGAACATAGTGAATTATGTGGTATATGACTTCTCCAGACTAGTAGAGTAGGCAGTAGTGGAAATCCCCACATCCGAGATTTTTGGTAGTCAATTTGGCCAAATTTTACGCAGAAAAGTCGAGCATGCCCAATGTGAACGATCACTCCACCTTGAGCATTTTAGGGTTTTGCTCGGATTGCGTTAGATAAACTTGCTTGTTGTTAAGTGTTTGCATCAGTACTGGTTCTTCCTTGCATGTGGAGCGACCCTAGGGGGATAATTGTCTATATGTCCTGCGAATGGGGTGTCCCGAACGAGGGATTGATTCGAGGCGATATTTGCTCTGTACAAGGATGGCAGCCCACTTCGTGTCCTTTTAGTGGTGAAGGTTTCTCTATGAACGTAGTTTGCATTCCTCCTCACTTGAGCTACATTTGATCCACGATTGAAGTCAAGCGATAGTCGGTGGCGGATTGTCGAATTGGAGGGTCATATTTCATGTGATAGAAAAGAAGGTGCAACGGGAATTGAAAGGCATCATTGTGACTATCGTAAAGAGCAAAGCAAGCGCTACAAAATATTTCATTACTTGTAATCAGTTGAAGTCCAAATCACCATAAAATATTGAATTGAAAAAAGCGCACGAACTTATTCCCCAACCCAATATTACGGCACAACATCTGGGCGCAATGGAGTCGGGATCATCGTCAGTGACAGCTACCGTGACTTTGTTACCGGCGTTCAGCGCGTCTCCGACCGCCTCATGTCTATCAAGATCACCGAAGGAGGCGACATACTGCGAGTTGTATGTGCGTACGCGCCACAGTGCGGATGTACCGACGAAATGAAAGAATGTTTCTACCGCGATCTCGAAGCGCTCACGCAGGAGTTTGAAAAAATGAAAGTATATTGGTCGGTGGCGGCTTCAG
Organism: Ancylostoma ceylanicum; assembly: GCA_000688135.1. Lineage (NCBI taxonomy): Eukaryota > Metazoa > Nematoda > Chromadorea > Rhabditida > Ancylostomatidae > Ancylostoma > Ancylostoma ceylanicum. The sequence continues at coordinate 332,901 of JARK01001521.1, forward strand.
TGGACACGTCGGTTCCTGTAGAGATGGCTACGAGAGGTGGCATGGCGGTCGAGGTCATGGCTCACGAAACGAAGAAGGGAAAATGCTCCTCAATTATGCTGAAGCTTCGGATTTGGCAGTTGTGGACACGTTTTCCAAGAAGAAAAATGAGCACCTCATTACATACCACAGTGGGGGTGTTGCGACGCGAATTGACTATATACTAGTGCGACGCAAGGAGCTGAAGAATATGATGTGAATATTGATGCCAAGGTGATACCGTCGGATAGTGTAGCTCCACAACATCGTGTTCTTGTCATGGACGTGCGCTTTCAACATTGGCGCCCTGTGCGATCAATGGTTTCGTTGCAGCGAATCAAGTGGTGGAAAATGACTAGTCTCCTCCTTATTTCCACGGGAATAAGTCCCCCGGCTTCCTTTTAAATTCTCACCGGTCATTGGCTTCATATTGCCAAGATCTTCCCAATATTTCTTCACTATGCTTTCTTCAACGTTCCGGTGGTCTGAGAGCATACTAAACTTACTATTGAGAAGTGCATATTTCTTCCGGGACAGGGCTGTTCCTGGAAAAATTTTGAACAGCGATTTCTGAACACTACGTCTGGCCTCTAAAGATCGAATATGGAAGTTCATTGCCAGTTTTCGGAAATGTCTCGACCAATGGCGACGGCGACACAATATTGAATCAGGTTCATTAACACCAGACCTTAATGGCTCGGCGCACCTACGCGAATTCGAGAAGTCGTTTCGGATGTTTTTCCTGCGGCACCTAAACGGGCTAATGCCTCCGAGAAATGTGCATAAGGGCATCTCCTTGGGTTTCGATGAGCATGCTTCCGCCACAGGGTGGTGTTTGTGGAGCACCACGACAATGGAGATACTGAAGACTATTAGAAACTTCCTGTTGTTTCTCCTCCTTAGGGAGCAGTTATTACCATTCCGTGAGCACAACCTTTTTTCAGATAAGCAAAAAATAGCAGAAATAATGAAGGAAAGATGACATTTCCACGTGATTTATAAAAGTTGCAAAGGAGGAGGCGAAATCCTGAAACATAAAGGAAAAAAGTGGAGGAATGACGCAGATGGGTAGAAAGACCTGTGCAGAATGCTACTAGGATTGAGATAGATATGCTCAAGGATCACAGCAGTTGTACAGCTGAGCAGAATCCTGAAATGTTATCTTGTTGTTGCGCCTTGCTAGTTTATTCGAGTTGTCTCATTTTGAGTAGTTCTGCGTGCTCCCTTTCAAAATGAGCATGTAACTTACAGGTATACAAAATTAAATGTTCTACCACCTGGAGGACTTCCACTGCAACTATTATAGTTACTGGCGAGTTTGTTTGTTTGCCGAAACTTAAGCCAAAATAAACTGATTACCAACCTCGTGCACAGCTCACATAGATAATCAGAATATTATAGTTACTGCTTTTTCAGCAATATGGATGGTACAGCGCTCTACGAGGCGGTAGCCGCTATTTACATTTCTCAATGTGTTGGATTGGACTTGTCATTGGGACAGATTATTCTCGTGAGGTCAGACTTAAGTTCTACAGGAATATCAATGGAATTCATTGAATTAGTTGGGCATCCGTGATTTTGCATGTTTTAGTCTCACAGCGACTCTGGCCAGCATTGGAGCGGCAGGAATTCCTCAAGCAGGTTGGTAATCTAGTCATTGTTATTGTCACTGCCATTGTCACCTCCAGAAAAACGAATATTCTAGGAATTGTCACCATGATTATGGTTCTGATCGCAATAGGACTCCCATCAAACTTGTTCATTTTGATATTCCCTGTCGATTTCTTCCTGGATAGAATTCGTACAACCGTGAATGTTCACGGTGATAGTATTGGAGCGGCAGTTGTGGGGAAACTCTGCGAGAAGTACCTCAAGCAAGGTAAGATATTGCCTGAGGTTGTTTAAAACAGGACTTTGAAGTTTCTGGATTCCTGGATCGTTGAATTCATTTATTTGTTGTCTGTTGCCGGATATGTTGTGCCATCGAAATTTGCTAGTTTTCACCTGTCAGAGGCATTGTACATTTAAAAAAGTGCGAGAGGGTGCAAAGCTCTGCTATTGGCCAGTTGAATTCACCAATAGCAGGGTGAGTTTGTACCGCCCCTCCAGGGACAATGTTTCCTACACGGATTCGCTCTAGATTGCAGTTCAATGTCTACACATTCGCGACTTTACGCTTTCGGCATGCTACATCACATGGGACTCGGGCGGTCTCTTAAGCACACATTTGTGCCCAACCGGTTGTGCACGTGGTCCGACGCGTCGCATCACGCGTGTCAACGGTGGTCGAGCATATTGTTTCGACTGTGTTAAGATTGAATTTTTGAAAAATTTAACCGGGGTGTAGCCGAGCACTCTGGTTGGAATTGTCTCGAAATAGCCTCTACTCGTTCGTAATCGATTTATCGATTTTTCCTTTTCAGGAGCGGCAGAACGAAATGAGCAGGGCTACAGCATGCTATCCACGCACGCCAGCCCAGATCCGTCGAAGAGGATCAGCATCGGCAATCATCACTACGAGAATTCGCACATGTTGTGAGATGAATACTCTCAATGAGAGTCGTATTTATTGAGTACCGTATAGAAGCATTATCCAGAAAAGTTGTAGTCATGTTCTTCTATTGATTTGTATCTTAATATTTTCACTTTCCAATTGTTCAGCCGTTTATAAACGGTGAATTTCCATAAGAGACTAATATCCCCTTTCAAGAATCATGTATAGATACATAGAAATTACCAGTAAACAGAAATTTCTAGTCAACTGCGATTTTTTTTTCATCGCAGCGATATTTTCCGAGTGTATGCCAAATATCCATTTGTCTATGTATTGCTAGTGGTGTTCATGGTTTTTATTTTATATACAGTTTACTATGTTAACCTACTGTTTACTAATTATATACATACCTGTGTACAAATTCTCGTTCTCATACTCAGTAGCTCTCCAGTCTAATGTCGATCTCAAGCATGAGATCCTCGATCCTCATTGTTTGTTCCGATTGCCTCTGTGGAAGTTTCGACCAGGTTGGATTTGGGTTTCGTAACCCGTCGCAATCCTTCTCTGTGGAAATATGTATGTTAATCAGGATTTTTTAAATTCTTCTAGTAGTTAAAAAGCAGTTAAGCAACGAATCTTGTTATTACTTTACAAATCCTATACATACTGTACGTGAAAGGTGAATAAATTTGGTTTGACACTGCTTGCAAATCGTGTGTATATCATGGATCCGCTTACTTTGTAAAGAAGGGGAAGGCAGTTTCTGGATGTGGGCCTGGCTTGCTGTATTGATTATTGGATTAGCTATTACCAGTACACTGTCGATTCCAGAATTTTTGGAGTAACTCTGTGCCCGTATTCTTGAACTTTCCCAGGAATGTTCTTAGGCTCCCGCTCATCCGGAATGGAGGAGTTTATCGACCAAACTAACCCTTAATCACTGATTGAGACAAGCCGTTCCAGTATAATATGCCCTGGAAAGTCGTTTACCCTGGAAGAGCGGGTAAGTAACAGCTTACCCGGACACGTTCATGAATAGGGGCTTTGATTTCGCACTGCTTGCAAATCGTACGGATATCATGGATCTGTTTACTTTGTAAAGAAAGGGGCGAGAGTTCTTGGATGTTGGCCTGGCTTCTTGTATCAATCACTGGATCAGCTCTTATTAATGTACTGTCTATTCTGGAATTTCTGGAGTGATTCTGTGCCCGTACCGCTTATCCGCAGTGGATGAGTTCATCGACCAAACAAGCCCGTAATCACTGAATGAGACAATCCAGCATAATATACCCATCCTCATCCTGAACAGTCGTTTACCTTGGAAGAGCGGGTGAGTAACAGATTAAGTGGACATATTCATGAATATGGGCCCTGAATTTAGACATCGAATGAGTAAATGGCACATACTGTTTGGCACACGTCCAACAAAACAAAGACAAGGCGACAAATATGCCATTTGCTCTGCATTTACACCAAATACGAGGAGTAACAACGATTCCTCAGATCCACGATACAAATCCACGCCCGTCACGATCGGTGATGTCCTCAATGTGGAGAAATGATACGCCTATGAGGGTGAAGACTGAGAGCTGTGTTGTGCGTAATTACGGGTCCTCTGGGTGTCAAACATGAAAATTGAGCTCTGAAATGCGAATAACAAACGGATATTCTTCGCGTCAGGATGTATCGAGTCAGCGACACTGAAACGCTTCCAATTTTCTCGGCAATCAGCTCGTCAGAAGAAGCCTTTTCTGTTGTAATTGCATCACGTATGTCTATACGTAACATGATATAAATCTCTCCCCATGATCCGGACGCACTCGAAGCAGGTATTCTCTCCTATTTCGCATTAATTCGCAGAACTTCTTCTGGATCTGCTTTGAAAAATTCTATTTTTTTGATGTAATACAGAATTTCCAAATAGTTTATGCTTTAGGCTAGGCATTTGCTAACGCTTAGTTCCTCCTCACGAAATGATTTTTTTCCTCAGGATTTAGGTGGAATATTATTTTAGACTATATATAATACTCTGCACATGTAGTATTCTGCCCATCTTGTGCGATACTAGCGGAACTATTAGGTTGTGTACAAATAAATTGCGTTTTCCGCACATCAATTTTTAACCCACTGTTTTTTGTGTATTTTTCATTCAATGTTTACACTGTTGTATATCATTTTGGAGCTTGTCTGATGGGCGTTCTTTCTTTCATCTTCATTCGTTCCAAATCTTATTCTTGGCTAACTTCAGGACGAATGACCAAGATGATCACAAGGAACAAATTCGTATCATTTTGCTTCCTGAGTTCTATCCTAAACAGAAAGCTGCGGTGACACATGAAAATACTGCGAAAGTGTGGGGACAAGATGCCACTTCATTTCACACTAATCAGTTCCGGTTCCACAAATTCCATTAAAGAGACATGAGCATTCAAGATGGACAGAGTCGAGGTTGGATCCTTGAAATTAACGACGACGGCCTGAAACTACTGGTGGAGAGGGATCCACAAAAGGTGATCATGAGTTAGGGGAGAACTTTAAGTGTCATGGTCGAGCGTCGCCGAGCGCTGGGAAAAGCTTGAAAAGGTGAAGAAGATGAATCATTGTGTGTCCTATGAATTCAGAGCTGAACAGAAGCTCAAGCGCACTTAGATCTGATCGGAGCTGCTTTTGCTGCACAAGAATATGCCTTTTGTTGATAGGTTCGTGACATCGATAAGAAATGGGTCCTTCGCAATAACTGCACACCTTTTTCGCAGTAGTTGAACGAAGATTAGCCCCCGAAACTTTTTCAAAATCCGAAACTGCACTAAAAAGAGGGCATCATGAACATTCGGTCTGAAATTAGCCGAGAGTGAGAGTTGAAGCAAACGGTAATCAAGAAACGGAAGACCATTAGATATGCTTCAGAATGATATACATCAATATGAACATTGTATGAATAATGCTTAGAAAACAGAACAGATTAGAAATTGATGCGCGAAAAACGCAATTTATTTGTACACAACCTAATACATTACAAATTGTGAAGCTCGAGGGGAACAACATAAAAAATGAACAGAAAATTAAATTAAATTGAAAATAAATAAAATAAAATAAACAACATAAAAACCATAACAACCCAAGTTTGAATAAGTTTGCTACAGAAATCCAGACAACAATACTACCAATCTCGTTTGGAGTGGAATTTTATATTTTGAATATAATATTAATAATATAGAATTTTATATACCGCACCGGAAAGTTGACTGGAGTTCAGATTCACTTTGTTAACCATCAGATGTCTCCGCCACATCTGGTTAGTTAGCATCATTCGGAGAGAGAAAAATTAGAAGAATGCCAAATTATTCGAGACTGGAGAAGACATCTCATGGTTCTGAACGTGAATTTGAACTCCATTCCACTTTCAGACTTCTCAAAAATACGATTTATTCAAAATATCAAGCCGATAATGAAAATCCGTCTGAATTTATGGAAAACGAGAATGTCGTCGTCTGGCTGAGTTTGACTGATTCTTCGTAGTATAAGAAACTTTTACTGTATTGTGTTACCTTTTTTTTGTTTATGTCTAACAAATCCAACTGTTACAGCTACATTTTCAGGCTACATTTTAGTTTTTTTCTTCATAAAATTAGAAATCCTAGAAATCGGAGTACATCCAATCATATGTATAAAAGAAGGAAAACATGACCGGCCGTTGTTTCTGCGCCTTGTATGTCAAATCCACCAACGGTCTTGCGAAAACTCTTCCTTGAACTGATTGCGTTTTAGATGAATCCAAGTAGGTACAAGGCATTACTCAGCCTAGGAACTCTTCTTTCTAGTGATTTCTACCCCTACGTTTATTTGAGGTTACTTGAATTTGGAAGCTTGAGAAAAAAAGCCAATGGAACTCATTCACTTCATTTTTTGCAAATAATATGTAACAAAATATGTACAACTTGAAGGTCGTGCTCAGCCCAGGATTTAAAAAAAACTGAAGAAGGAATCAGTTACAAGCTGATTATTGAAGTCTTTCCACTGTTTTTTAACAAACAAATCTTATTACTTTTTAAGAGCGTATTCTATGTAGATTCATTACTAAATTTGAATGCTATGACTGCTAATGCTGAAAGAATTACTCAGGATTCCAAGAATCTACGTATGTAATTCAGAACGCATTAACTCATTTATGACATATGAAGACTTAATCGCTTTGCCACTTTTTCATCCGGAAGGAACAGAAACGAACGTTCGATGATCACGATGTCAACGAAGTGTCAGAGAACGACCGCACAGAGCAAACTGCTTCAATCAATCCACTGTCTTGGCCTCATCAAGGATCAGCGATCCACGGTGGTCCTCCGGTGAAAATTTTCGGCCTTTTTCGCACGACTGTACTTCACTATGTTCTCAAGCCATGTTGTCATACTGCTACTGTGTTTTACTGCCCAGTATTGTAGTCATAGCATTGAAGATAGTGTGCGCAATGGTGCATAGCGGCATTGAACCCCACTTGGAATCAATCCTGGCCGGAGGCACAATTTCTGCAGTTTTTTCACCTGTTTTATATTCTAAAGAAAGAACATTATATAGATCCACACCGTGCGATTTGTGAGAGATCATTGACTTCTTCTAGTTCCTTATTAGACTTAAGTTAGGTAGTATTCCTAGGATTTCTATTCATATGTGATCTTTACAGTGTTATCTAGAATCTGAAATAGATATTCAGTTGCAGTTTAAACTGTTACTGACAACTACTACTACCCATACTGGTTTTGCCCTGTCCATTACTCGTGTCGTAAATAGTGTAGACTCCTGTGTACAATCCTTTATTGGTTTGCTTCCGGTGTTCCAACGCCTTCGTCAGGCCTAGAATAATATCCGGGATAGCAGTAATTACCATAACTGTACATTCTAGTAGCGTATATACATATATGTGTGCGTAGTGTATACTGCCTAGTTATGGAATACATAACTCAGTTATTTGGCTCTCACTGTTGTATGTACTTAAGCCCTACGCATTGCCTGTCTTTAGCCGCGTTACGCATATCCTGAACCACTAATTTTTTCCTTTCCAAGCTAATCTCATAGTACACATCAGTTAGTCTGGATTCTCCGGAAGCTTTCGTCCAGAACGTGCCAGGATTCCCCCGCTATTTCGGTTCTCCTTTTCCTATTTCATAACAGCAAATTCAAGTTCAGGACATGTTTTAATCCGTCAGTCAACTTGTATTAGCAGGATTCACCACTCCTGGACAACATAATCAAATCATTTTTGGCCATTCTGGCAACTATCAAGGATTTGTAATGCCATCATCTTTGTTCTGTGCTGCTCACAAAAAATGTTATCCTAGTGATACCTTTGAAGGGGATATATCGGATTCTTTTGCGATCCTCATTGGATGAGCTAGAATTTTAGTTTTTATTAGGTTAGAATTACTTGTAAACAGTGTTTATGCAACTGCTCTGCGATGTTTGGATTATTAATTCTTCCTGAACATTTTCGATGCGCATAACGAGTGTATGCGTGTGAGATCGCTCTCATTTTGAAGAGGATCGTTGCTGGGAAACTCTGGAATATCGTAGCAGACCTCTCGTGACAAGTCTGGCAGCTACCCCGGCAGTTTTTTCCTTCGTTGTACTTCCATGCATCATATACTTTGAGGTTACAATATATGCGCAACTACTTCGTCGCCGCTCACAAGCAGATTCCTACATGATCCAGAAATTTTGGTCCAGAAGCTCACCTGTCCAACTGGAATCTTTGAGAGCCTTGTGCTCATGCAATGTGCACATAATGCCCTGCAAAATCCTATTTTGAAATGCACTATGGGGATTGGCAGAGCTTTTGACTGAGAAAGCAAATGTCGGTGAGCTTTTCGTACGGTATGAATCCGTTCAAATCCTATCCAGAATTCCGGATGTACACTCCCGGTAACAAACCTTAGCAGAGGCATGAATCAGCATTATAAATAGAGCAGGACGAAAACAAATTACGTGAAACTTTTCCTGTGAAACAAACATAACAATTATCGGCAAATTAAACTTATTTAATTAGTAAAAATAGACATCAAAACACCCACTGACATTTACAGGACAACTAACACATGAAAGCTAGACAAGAAAAATCGAGAGCGCTTCATCTCGTGGTGAGCGGAAAAAAGCGACCTCAAGCAACAGGTGAGCGCAATCTGGAGAGGTGGGGGAACTTTGCAAAATTTTGACACTTCCGTTATTCTATAAAGGATAAAGGATAAAGTGGTCGGCGTTGATCAATCGCGTCACGAGGGATGCGCCACGCATTCGACTTCATCTGATCATCGTAGAGGCGTTGAATGCGTATGTGCCCTATACATTGACTTGCGGGGGGCATCCGATGAACCAAGTCAGTGCTTCATCCTCCCAGACTCCTCTGGTACCAATTTACCGACCCCAGAGGGATGGACGGTTTGGTTGGCCACGGGCGCGATCGAACCATCGACCGTGTGCGTGCGTAGCGAGCCTCTTACCACTGCGCCACACGCGCTAGCATTTGCTCATATTCAGTCTTCGTTCTGTCTAATGTTTACATGGAAATTTATATAATGGCGGCGATGGCGTAATTAAAACAACCGTAGACGAACTGCAGAAGAGGTCTTCGCGAGTTTTCAAAAGCAGTTTTTGATGTGTTACTGTGTAGTACTGCTCCAATACTCCTGGGTTGTTGTAGGACATAGAGGTATGCGTCTAGGACCAGCGCCATTCGATTCGTCGTCTTCGATTTCTATGCTACATCTGTTTCCGAGGCGCAGGTCAGAAGTTGGTAAGTGCCCGAGTTGACAAGTGCGCCAGGATCCCAAAAACAGAAAATTCTCTGCCCTGCTTACTTTCAAAACGGTTTTTGGGGTGATCGCCACCCAGGATGCCCGTATCCTGAACTAGCGGTGGTGGAGATCTCGGGGGACGTCGTGCAGTGAACCCCAAACACTGCATCGCAGAAACTAGCCACTGCGCTTAACTTTGGATCTCCACCGGGCTCGAACCAGCATGCGTCAGATCGTTAGTCTGCCGCTCTACCGTTGAGCCATCCGGTCATGTCCTTTTCTGATTCGGCACATCAGAACAACAGCCAATATTGCTGCACTCACAACAAGAGGAAAAACTTTGCCTCTCGCGGGTGTCGAACTCGCGACCGTTGCGTGGTAGTCGACACGCTGCACCACTCAGCCATAGCTGCACGACACTGCCCATCCGCGACGTCCACAAAAACAGAAAATTTCTGCACAATTCACTTCTCAAAATCAATTCTCACCCAGGATGTCGTTATCCTGAACTAACGGTGTTCTAGATCGCGGGGGACGTCGTGCAGTGAATCGCAAACACTGCATCTGACGCATTACCAGTTGAGCCATCCGGTCAAGCTTTTTTCTACTTGACCAGGTCAGAACAACAAACAGTATTGCAGTACTGGCTACAAGAGCGAAACAGTAGCCATCTGAGCGTCTCGTGCTCTATAAGGAACGTATAAGATCCTTGTTTGAAAGCCAACATCGATTCCAAGGATAATCAGTTTGCTTGCGCCTGTCCAGAGCAAAATGATCCGCTGTTCTAGCATTTCACTACATTGTACTCTTTTTAGCTTCAATTGCAATTTAATAGTTGCTGAGGCAACAGTTCTCTTTATTTCCTCGAGGAAAACGCGGCATTTTTTCCGGGACATAGCTAACTATTGGCAACTTCCCCATTCTCGCCATTTATTCATGTCAGAAGTGATATATTGCCATAAGACACTTCCCTACTCATTACTCTGAAAAGTGTTTTAATGCCAAATGTGTCATCTTCCTTACGTACTAGAAGGAAATAACGCAGATTACGCTACTAAACCATGAATGTCATCACTGTCATGGATTCTTCCTACTGTACTCTGTAATTCAAATACTTCCTTGTAGTTTTGTTTCCATGTGCAGGATCATTTCTGAGTACTCATATGCTGGCATCTCGGACTTCCCAGATCAGCCTTGGGTCGTCCTCCCTCTACAGTCTCTGAATTCTTCTAAGCTATGTATGGTTAGATCCTATTATAGGATAGCAATTTATGTGAGCAGATGGTTATTTTCATCCAGAAAAACTAAGGATTATAGCCAATGGTTGAGGATAACACGTACGATTTCATTCATTACTTCCACAGAAAGTGGCAGCGAAAATGGGAAATTCTAGGCAACTAAGGAACGAACTGTCTCATCACGTCTACCTAGAATAAGAAAGATTCGCATCAATTTCCGGATTTTGCAAGTTTAGGGGGATTATGATGGACTCCCCAGACCAGCTCTGATTCGTCCTCCGTTTACAGTTTCTGAATTTTTCAAAGCTATAGTTAAATTTCTACTATATTACAGCAATCTGTATAAACAGTTAGTCATTCTCATCCTGAAAAATAAAGGAATATTAGCAATTCTCCTTGGAACATCACTTCTGTAGGATTTCATTCAATACTTCCACGAAAAAAAAAGCAACGGAAATGGGGAAGCCTAGATAATCAAGGAACTAACGATCCCATCATATTTACCTAGAGCAAGAAAGCTCCGTACGAATTCCTGAATTTTGCAAATTCAGGAGGAATGATCGAGGAGACATTAGATGAGGTCGAATGTCTCATTGATTCACTAGTAAAATTCGTGGAGAAACTAAATTGTAGAGAAATTTTAACTCCTTGCTGGTGATGAACTTGTTCAGAATTCGTGAATGGCACAAATGCACCTGTTGTGATTTTATACTGAGCAAACATGTGAACAAGTGATTTCAATCAAATTTCAGGATAGCTGAGTAATCCTTCTCCGGAACATTCCCCTCTGGGATGCACGGAAATCACTCTTACTTTTTGCTCGAATAATAGACAATTAGGTGGAAATATATTTGTACTACATATTACCGATACATTATTTCACAGGTCCCGAAAGCATTAGTCATGATCTTGTACTTAGTAAACATGTGATTTTATTAAATTAAATGTTTAATCATTTACCTTTGACATCACAGCTGTTTATTGCCATAACTTCTAAAGAAATTTATACCCATGACATCAAAGGTGTTTATAGTTACTGTCTCGGCAGTTACTGTCTTAAATCTACAGTTCTTTCAAAAATAATTCACATGAAATAAAGTAAGTGGTGCAGGGAATTTTGTGGTGTTGGTGTGCTCGCGCCCGATTAAGTATCGTGCAGCCATGGCTCAGTGGTGTCGTGCCTCGGCTACCACGCTACGGTCGCGAGTTCGACACCCGCGAGAGGCAAAGTTTTTCCTCTTGTTGCGAGTGCTGCAATATTGGCTGTTGTTCTGACCTGCCGGATCAGAAAGGGACATGACCGGATGGCTCAACGGTAGAGTGGCAGATTAATAATCTGACGCTTGATGGTTCGAGCCCGGTGGAGATCCAAAGTTAAGCGCAGTGGCTAGTTTCTGCGATGCAGTGTTTGGGGTTCACTGCACGACGTCCCCCGCGATCTCCACCACCGCTAGTTCAGGATACGGGCATCCTGGGTGGCGATCACCCCAAATGTTTTTTTTTTGGAAGTAAGCAGCGCAAAGAATTTCTGTTTTTGGGGTCTTTGCGCAGAGCTCGGAAGTAAAGCGCACTGGCTTTGCTAGAAATATCATTTTACTGGATTCGAATCCGTGTCATACTCCTTATTTGGCTAGCTGACTCAAAATTCAGGAATTTTGCAGAAGAATCAATACCAGACGTTTGCAGATTGTAAACTTTAGGCGTATTTGTCTTGCAAAATGTCTAGACACTTTTGAATAATGGCTAAACCCTACCCATTAATTGCAAGGCCAAATTTACGCTATGAAGAGATTCAGCAGCGTTCCCGGAAACGCCTTCCGCTCCCCTCTGGAGCGGACGAGATCTCGATCAAAGAGTGGTATACTGGCTATCCTCACCTTTCATTTCTGATTGAGGTAAGTCTCTCGGTCAATGAATGACGTATGCTTATTTTCTGCCAGGAAAACTCGCTCAATTGAAACGGGCGGATATTTCACAACATATGCGGAATCGTTCATGGATACCGGTAATAGTGTGCTTTAAATTGTGAGGGAAAGGGATGAATTCTGATGCCAGGACCCATCAGCTCTACACGTAGCTGATTTGCGATTCCTGGAAGTGATCCAAAACCTCATAGTAGCGGAGATGCGCCACAGAGAGCTCTTCATCAGACTTTAGGCAGACTTCCATTATCTATATACTGTCATCTTCCTGGATTAATGAACATAATCCTGGGTCATCTTTGCTGGAGCAGCATCATATTGTCCAGAAATTATAAAAAGTCAAACTGCTATCGAACGGAGCTTCTCAAAAACGGTATTCGGTCGAATTTCTTCCCGACTATCCTCAGGTCCATGACTTCCGAGGATTTCGTTCCTTTCCTTCTTACGTCTGCATTACCAGCACAAGCATTGGAGATGCTACATAGACAAATCACATTATATAAGCCTTGTGATGCAAGCAACTTCGCTTAAATATCCACTAATGGAAGCTGTATGGCGCATAATTAACAATCATTCGAAGTAACGCAGCAAAAATATGAGAGCGTTAGTTTTACTAAACTTCCATGCATTGAGTCTGGATCTCTTCCAGGTAGCCTTACTTTTAGCGTTCAAAATCGACGAGTTTTTATTTCCATTGAAAGTTTTTTAGCTTCAGGATGTTTTTTTAAACACAAATCTATGAAAAAATTTGCAGTGTGAAAAATATGTGAACTCACCTTCAACGAGGCGAGATTTTCGAACGATTTCTGGAGAATTTTTCGGTTTCCATTAGGATGGCAGTTGAAGATCAATGAAACGCACATCATTTTAATGTGCTTGAAGGCGGGAATGTGCAAAATGAACGTTTTTCTCAATATTCATTAACAGCAATTTTCAGAATGCAAATTGAGCATTACCACTACGGGTTATCCTTACGTCCTATCTCTTTACATCATTGATTTTTGTGGATTACCGTCACTTCTTCCTTCTCATTTTTCAAACATAGAAAGCTCTTTACGAGTTTTACCTCCATAACTTTGTAAGAGAACTCAGTTTTACTCAGGAAAACGTGAATCAGAAGGGTATTCGCTGCCAAAGTAAACATTATACTGTTTTTTATTTTAGCAAATGTTTCGATCCACCAAATTTTTTCCTCTCCAAAGTTTTCTAGAAATCCATGCGAGCGGATTCATTACAGCTTGTTGCAACTCATATGTCGCCCTGGGCGACTAATCAGTTTTTATCTGTCCTTTCTTTGCTGAGTTTTTGCAAACACATACCTAGTGTAACTGGCTCATTATACTGCTTCTTTGTCGCTCTAAATTGATGTGATTTTGTGCAAGGGCGTAAATCAACCATTCCTAAGGGAGAAGCGTATAATGGCGTCTACGTTGTTCTCAAATTTGCACTCTTGCACCGTACTACTTCATTGACATTGCTGCAATGTTTGAGAATATTTGGCGAAGATTATGCTCATCAAAGTTAAAATGAAGTGAACTAAATTAAATTCAAACTTTCAGAGGTCTCCACTTCACTTTCCCCTCTTCTACACTTGAATTTGTAATTTCAAATAACTAAGAAGGAAAAATGGATAAATTGAATAGTGAAACACTTTGAGATTAGACCTTAATCAAGAGAATCAAAAATCCTATTTCATTACTCAAAAAAAAGTTTCTGATGTACAAGATTACCTTGAATCCAAGGGAACATTTCCTGCACAGGTTTGGTTTACAATTCGCAAGCAAGACATGGAAATCTCCTGAAAGACTCTTTTGAGAGGAGATTCTCCAAAATACTCCGGCTCCTGGAGCAGATCCTGTTGAAAAGTTCGTTCTTATTAGCTTCTTAGTGACTTTTTGTGAGAGATTTTGAAGAGATCCTTGAGAAGGAAACCTGATCTTGTATTACAAAATTACATATTACTATGTAGATACCGGTCAGTGCTACTTCTACTGCTAGGTACTAGTTACTGCTAGTTATCAGTAGTAATCGTTAACGAGTCGGAGGTGAGGGGGGAAGGGGTTGAATAGGTACGATTCGCAGGACCTACGCAGCTAGATTTTTCAAAGAATTTATAAAGCCATTCCCAATGTTGGTTAATAAGTAGCAGGTTCGAGCTCTGTGCCCGGAAAAGGCGGTCCGGTCTCGCTCCGGTATTGGTCATTTCTTGCGACTGGCCAATAGCAGAGCTTAGCCGCCCCGCCTCCTCGAGGTACAGTGCTCCATACACCGTGTTTACAATGAAACCATATCAAGGTTTTGCGACTGAGGACTCTAACAGCTACTTAAGACTACTTCAGGAATTTTACATATGTATGTGTTTGTGTTCTACGTAGTTCATTTTTTCTTTCACACATATGTTTCCCGTTTATAATTATCCAGAAGTTTGCAATCACATAGAAATCGCCTCAATTGGTCTGGAGCTACGCCCACGTACTTACAAACAACGCAATTTATCTTATAATTTGGAGCATTCTTCTTCACCTCTTCCTGTCATAGTTCCATAATTTCTTCCTCGCTTTATGCAAACAACTTAAACAGACTTCATGTTTTCATAGCTATAATCACTACTACACAATCTGACAATTAGCCTTACGTAGAGTAATTTGCACCTGATGTTATCGTCAGGAGATAATTGTTCGCTATGAGGTTATTGGCCAGAAGCCTCTTCACTTTTGTTGTAGTACGGTGTTTCAGAGATGTCTGCACTTGCTGATGTTCTCGAGATTTTTTCGCTCTTCTACTTGGTTTCGGGATTCGCTGTCCTAGAATCTTTACAAAGACGCTTTCGTAGAGATTTGTATCATTTAGGAATCCTCTACGAGATGTTGAAAGGTCGCGCTATATTGATGTTTCTTCTCGTTGTAGCTCTCACAGTCGCCAATCAACTTTCACAAAAAAAAGTAAGTCATTATTGTAAATATCGATTTAATTAGGACTTTAGTACTTACGTTTGTGCTAACGAATCTGGACGAATGGCCAAAATCGTCCCATTAACAATTTCATAACTCGAAGATGAGTAACAGGTGACGTCGAGTGATCGTGCGAACTTTTGGCAAGACCCCAAAGTGTAAAGTAGTGCATCCTGGATTTGTTTATGTCGATGCACCTGGGAGCTGGGAGTGAAAAAGACCACCACCGAAGTTTGACCGACTATAGATCTGGAACCTCTTTTAGAACTATTGATGAAGAGATCCGTGAACTCTGGCTCTACTTCTGCTCTACTTCAAGCCCCGAAAGGGGATAATGTCAGATTTTAGGCTGGAATCCCGACTGAAATCTTTTTTCAGGAGGTGCCTTTTACTATACAGGGTGGCCCAAAAGTTTTTGGCCGATGGTCATGGCGATTTGCGAGCATGGGATTTTCGAAAAACAGCGTCTATTTGTTGGTTTCTATTTTCAAAATATTCACTAAGTAGTCATTAATTGTATACGTTCAATTCCCGATATTTTTCCAAGAATGGCTAAAAAAATATAGATGTTTCCTTCGCTTTTACCCCGATTTCCCCAACCAATGGATATGATCGTGGCTGCGATTGCGATGCCTGTTGCTCTCTGGGACTTTGTTGAGTGTGGGTGGCCGACGGACATCACCAGACAGATGCCTCGAATGCCGCAGTAAAGAACGAAAGCATCACCGGCCAACAGTGCAAGTCATATTTAACAACAAAACGTCAGCGAGAAACCGAAGCTCTAGTCCGAGTACTGAACAGATGCTGTTCTCCAATGTTCATTCCAAAGTGATGGTGGTGTCGCAAAACAATTTGGTATGCTATTTTGGACTTTTCCAGGCTTTCAAAGGCATTGACCTCAAAGTTCTGGATTAAGAGTTGCTGGATGCAGAACCATAACACACATTTTATCTCTACTGGTGACCGTTACTGCTATTTCTTATGGTGACATAATATCACATGATAACTTTGCTTAAACTAACCCAGGTCGAAATTGAAATAATCCGTTTATCGGAATATATGTATGTAGCTGGAGAGGCGTCAAGGAAAAAAATGACACTGAAAAGTGTGAGATGTTCGGATAGACACACAAAAATGACAGAATCCAGATACAAGTTCTCGACTACCGTAGCTTCTGAAACAGTCTATGACAGGTGAAAATAAAAATGAGACATACTTCGAAGCAGTAATTTTGTTTCTTCGAAGCACCAAAAATCACAATATAAAAAAGGCTGGATTCCATTCAGTTTTAGCACATGTAAGGTAGACCTTTCACTTTCGCCATGCCATTTTTCAGGAACGTTTTTTGTTTCCACCCAAAACAAGAACAAGAAGCCCTGCAAGAACTTTCAGGGGATGCAATTTTTATGAATTGAGCATGAAATAAATATTCACATAGTGTTTATAACAAAATATTATTGATTTTTGTGGTAACTTGTGGCAAAATTTAACCTATCTCGACCTCTTGATCCCGTCAGCCCATCTCTACTCTAGCTATTCCACAAAATTGCTAAGCAACCAAGCAGGAGCATCATTAAGATCACCCACGGCAAATTTGTTAACACCGCGCAATTTTACCTAACGTTAGTGACAACATGTTAACCCTGGGTAATCTCAGCATCCCTCAGCATCCATTCCATAAGTGAGTTGTCCCTGACCAATATCAGGTTCCAGCCTCGGGCACCTATTTCCGACAAAACCGTTCAGTGGGTCTAAGGATAGCAGATCCGACACTAGCCGATCTCTCACTTTACACAAGGAGTGAGGGTGGAAGTTTCAGCTGCATCGCAGTGATCATTTATTCTTAGCAAAAAACCCTACTAATCTGTGAGGTGGCAGCTCACCTTTGACGTCGTCAGCTAAGAATGTAAATGAAGGTCCTGCAAATCCACGTTCTATTCATTGAATCCCTTGTTCAAAAGTAGGTTCGGACATCGAGCAAAGGAAAATGTTCGAGGAAAAAGCGAAGACGTATGGTAAGCCTAGGATTCAGTCAAACCTGGAATTCTGTCCTTTTCGGAGTACCTATCCCTCTAGTTCAGTACTGCAACAGTTGCCCAGTGCACATGACATTCACGTGCTAGGACGAAGGTAGTTGTAGGAAATGACGAAATCGTGGATAAATCAGTTAATGAACAGCTGTGTCGAGTCCCTTCCCATACACTTTGTCGTGATTCTTTGTTTCAGGTCGTTAAATCCAGAATGCGACGATGTGCCCGTCAGTTCAACATTGCTATGAACTTCCAGTGTCGTGGAGTAACTGAAGAGGAATGTGAACCGTTCAGGGAACTCTTTGGTGAGGCTCTTCTTATTTTACTATATAGTAGAGCCCTAACATAGTTCTGAGATTGAGATTGATGTGGGAAAAACATCGCATCCTCTTCACTTATCACTTCTCCTTTTTAAGGAGGAAAGCAATGGAAAAGTTTTGGTAAAATATAATAAAGAACTCTCTTTTTTTCGATTTGAACTCCGATTCGATCCGATTCCTGGAGATGTCTCACTGCAATAAAAAGACGGAATAGGAACTCTTAGGGTATTATGGAAATAGAACGATGCTGAAGCAAATTAGTATCTTTCTGTAGCCCCATCTTCCGCTCGGACAACTGTCACAATTTCAGATCTGGACGGTGCAGATGCGCTATTGGCTCGAGAACGTCTACTTGAGCAGAAATGTTGCGAACGTCGTTGCTCACTCCACGTTTTACGATCGTTGTGTTGTTTCAGATAATTTTTCCTGGATTTTTCATACAATGCATGTTTTTTGACGTTACGACTGGTTAGTCTTTTGACGGTTTTAATCATCTGATCTGGATCTCTCCTCTCAAGCGTTGGTGGTGTTTCGTTTTTGGGAATCCTTGAATAAATTGGATTGTTGTGTTCGAATTGGTGAAGTTATGCTGTCAATACAGTGCGTATCAAAACCATTGGTTCACTGCAAATGCACACGTCGCTATTCTGAGTACTGGATCAAATGCATTTTCACAAGATGGATTTTGCTCCGGAGAATTTTCCACACGGGCACATCCCATTTTCCACGGTTTTGTCAGGAGATTTTGTTGATAAGATTTATTAGTTGGTATAATATCAAAGTTACACATGTGTCGATTACTAAATAATGAGCAGATTTATTATTGTAAATCAGAAACCAGTAGTCGATCTCCCGTGTTACACTGTTACTTCATGGATTTTTGTAGCACAGCCCACCCAGTTTCTGGACAATGGCCTCATCAATCTGATCTTAAGCCTCCAACATCGCTGCATTCAATCATCAATCGTGTTTTACTGCTCGTTATTTTATCATGGAAAACATCAGTGACAAGGTAAGAACGTTCCACTGAGAGGTTGTCATACTTACTGGATCGAATGGAACGGGTCTCGCCTTAAACGGATGTTTTGGGGCTTCATTTTCAGGAATGGATGGGTGGACACATAGTCTTGGTAATCATTGTAGTTCGTATACGGATTGACTGCTCAGGGTAATTGTTATTCCAGGGTGTGTATCCATACCCGCTATTTTTTCTGAGTTTTTTTTTTTTAGTCTTTCTCAAGCTTTTACGGCAGGATGGACTAGTTCACTGGGTATGGATCCCGTTTTGCATAGCCTGATTCACGCTGCTAAGGAACAAATCGTTACTGTACCCATAGAGTAAGGGGAGGTTTCGGCTAATGCCGAACGTGCGGCCAATAGCAGCTAAGAAGGACCACCCATGAGCCCAGCATAATATTCCACTTCTTGGACAATGATATACTACATGCAATTACACGATGCGTGGAACTCGTCGTTCTTATCGATTTATCATGGACGTCATCGCAAATGGGCTGACTTTCCTTTTTCTAACAGTCATCCTAGAATTTTGGATAAAGAATTGTGTCATAATTTTAGTAAATGAGACAACCAGCACAAACCATTCCAGAAATTCTTCTGTGGAGAGATTCATAAATGCTCCCGGATTGACCCTAACGTTCCCGTTCGTCCAGAGTCGACGAGTTTTTTTTTCTCGGATAAACTTTATGGAATGGAATGTAATCTCGCCAACTTCGACCAATACCAGCTGATCATACAAAATCTGCAGGTCACTGGAAGGAAGAAACGTCCATTTTTAGAAGGGGGGGGGGGGGGGGGGGGAAGGGCGAATTTTCCAAAAA
>JARK01001521.1:352815-417248 GCA_000688135.1 Ancylostoma ceylanicum
TAACGCGATATAGTAAATGGGAACTTTGTCGAGTGGTAGTCATTGTTATTTCGCTTACAAAAACGAGTTAAAAATATAAAAGTAAGTACCAACACCACGTCACATACTTTGAAGTAATGTAGCTATTGAATTTCTGTCTGTTTTCACATACAACTAACAAGTGTTGGTAATGTTTATACGAATGAATAGATTGAGTACCATTGGCAAAACAGGGATATGAGGCCCGGAAATGTTTAGGCAACAGCGACTTCTTCTCCAGCTTCCACTGGCTCTTCAAGCTGAAACGACGTAGTGCAGACATCAGAATGGAAAATACGAACTTTCTGAAAAAAATTCTCTTACCTGTTGTGGCTCATCTTCGAAATCTTTCTCTGGCAGCTGCAGTGGAATTGGCTCAATTGGCGGTCGGGCGGCTTCACCTTCGGCTCGCACTTGTTCCACGTACTTGGGAGGTTCAAGGTTTTTGCTACAAAAAGACACTGAATAATGTGATGAGATTCTGGATAAAAGAGACTGGATTAGCCTCGTACCGAAGTTGTTCGAGCTCCTCGTTATCCTTGCGACCCCAGTCGCTAGGTGGTCGGGCTGTTCCGTGGGCAATCGTGGGAGGCTTAGGAACAGTTGGGTGTTCGAACATGAACCGACGGTCTCCGTAGGATCTGCAGACGAACATAACGGATAACAACCTTCCAAACAGCGGCAGAAGTGGGAAGAAGAACCTCACCTTCTGTCAGTCTGACGGTCGAACTTCGAGGCGGTGGTCACCTTTGGTGGATGACGGGATGAGGCGGCTTCCTCGGGGTCAAGACCCTTCTGGAGCGCCTTGTTACGGGCAACCTGTCGCTGGCGTTCGTTCAGCTCTTTGACCTGAGTGAGCAGTAGGTTAAATCCATAGAAATTTAGCAAATGTTAACGAAAAGATAGGTTTTAGCCCTCACATCGTACTCCTGTCTCTCATGGCGCTTCTCCAGATCGTACTTCTCAGCCTCGAGCTTGCAAATACGTGAGTGCAGACCCTTGATCCTCTCCTTCAGGTCATTCGGGAGGAGGCCGGAAACGTCAACGGAACGGCACACAGCAGCTAGGAATGCGCGCTTGGCCTCCTCTTGTTGTTCTTTGCTGAGAACGTCCTTACCCTTAGCCTGAACAAAAATCCATCAATGGTCTTCTAAATTTTATCCAAGAAGGAAGTGTTCATGTAACAACATACCTGAGCCAGGTTGCCGAATTGAGAGGCTTGCTCGCTCTTGTTCACTGTGAAGTTCCTACCAGTTCCAGTTCCATGGGCGGCAGCGAACGATCCAGCCATCATCTGCTGGCGACGCAGTCGTTCCTCGTTCTTCTTCATCTTCTCATTTTCAGCCTTAGCCTTTCTTTCATCCTGAAAATTACAACACCTCGGATTATCAGGGTGCAGAACACATAGTTTTCCTCTTCCCAAACAGACCTCTTCCTTTCTTCTGCGCTCTTCATCCTGACGACGACGTTCAGCAAACTGCCTCTCGTCCTCTTCACGCTCAAGACGTCTCTTCTCTTGTTTCTCTTTGAGTTCACGCAGCTCTTCTTCCATTTTCTGCTTCTCAACTATGCGGCGTTGCTCATAGTCGAGCATCTTCATGGCTTCTTCCTCTTCATGACGCTTCTTGGCAGCCTAAAAAACTTCGAATAAAAATCCATGCAAAACATTGGAATCAACATAAAAATCCTGGCGATCCACGCACAAGCATAGCGGCTTCTGCTTCCGTCATCTCCGCTGGAGGCTTCTCCTCCTGCGGTGGTGGAGCTCTGGTCCTTGGCCTGAACAAGTAGCAGTATAACAAGTAGCAGTAATTTGAGGTTACTGAAATTAACTTACTTTTCCTCCTCAGCAGGTTGCTCCTCCTCTTGCCTGAAATTTGAGCTGTATACTTTATGGAGTTACTAAAGATAAACATTGTACAGGTGGTAATACTTACTTCTCCTCTTCGGCTTCAGCTTCATCTGCAACCTCTTCCTCCTCGATCTCCTCCTCCTCCTCAGAGCTAAAAGAAGAAATTCTATTTCATGACGTTAATATGATGCAGTCGTACTAAAAAAATTGAAAGGAAAAAACTCACTACACTTCCTCTTCGTCGGACATGGTTCAAGTGGCTGCAAAAAAGGGAATTATCCAGGAAATATTCTGAAGGATTAGGTAAACCACGCTCCGCAACCAACTATGTGACCAAAATACTCAAGTAATTTTACCAAAACGAGTAATATAAAAAATGTGAGAGAAAATCGAGAAGCGTAATGCCGCGTGGATGCATTGAGGAGCCAATGCGATCCTGACCAACGCATCAGACTCTTACGAGAGGGAGGGAGGGACCGATTCAACAGTGTAAAATCCTCGCGCAAACTCTTCGCGTAGGCGCCGCGATACAAAGCAAAACGATGGCCAGCATTACACCCACTGGATGCACTAATCCACGACGTCGTCGTTGTCTCAGCGATGTCTCACCTCGGGGGCAGATGCCACAAACAACAAGCTCAATGATCGTGGGCATCGTGTACAAAGTACGGCGAATTTAGGCTTAGGAAACTATTTACAGTATCTACAGTTCCTACTGGATTTGAAGGTTCCTGTGCTTTACTTTTACTGGTTAGCATTCGGTATGGCAACTCCTTCCTTGGATCTACAACAAGTCTTCTGGATTTGTTGCACATCAATCACCCCCTACAATGCAAAAAAAAAAAACTTTTAATGAAACTATTACACTGGAGTACTAGAGTCTTCCAATCTTATGAGAACCAACAATTTTACCATCTGAGTTTTAGAAGTAGCTCCATATTGTCAAATTCACATTTTGAAACTAGAGCAGTAACACAGCTGAAGATGGTTTCCCATAATACCTCTGCTATGGGACTTCTCTGGATTGAAATTCCCTCTGAGTTTAAATTCCTATACTAGCTAATTCTCAAATGATAAAAGGAACTAAGGAATAGCTATTTTCTGAAAAAATGGGAAGAAAACATGATATGACAGTAGCTTCACGCACGTAGAAGTAGCACCTAGATCGTTCTGTGAGCTCTATCCTGAATCTCTTCTGGCCGAACAGTGCTCGGCTTACGAACAGAGTGGAATAATATCATGGAATAAACAGAGACTTTGACATTCACTAGTACAAAAGTAGTTATTCCTGGTGTTCATTTTATGTACGAAATTAAGTACTCCTAGTTCTCAATTGATATCAGCTAGTATCCAAGAGAATGTTGTCCTTCATCGATAAACCTAACCACTACACGGTGTTCAGCAAGTAAGGTACGATATGAGAAGGTTGCAAATTCCCATTTATATTTCTTATTTTTACTTTAGTTTCTTATTCATTTCCTTACTTATTTTCTTATTTTTCGAAAGATGTTTCTGTCCAATTATTTACCGTCCTCACTTGCTCTGACGGCTGACAGGTGTCTTCATACCAATTGGAATCACGGGCGAGTTCCTAGGCAAGGAAAATGCATGTTCATCCATAGGCATCACTAGCTAAAAGATCATCTGTGACGAACAGATAAGATTGTCTAAAAGAGTCGAAGAAGAACCGGAAGTGATTACTGGCACTTTTCTTCACAGGGCCTGACTGGTGTAAACAAACTTTTCAGGGCCTAACTAGGGTAATGGTCAGAGCTTTGATGAACTAACCTTACCAATAACAGTCCGACGTCTTTGAGAACCATCCACATTCGCTTGGCTAACAGGTGCACAACTATCATCTCTGAAAAATGAAAACCATTATGTGTTTTAATTCGTAGCCCAAAGGTCAGAAAAATCAGTCTTTGTCGAAGATGTATTCACACGATCGTGTACGATCCTATCGGCGCTGACGACTTCGTCTATGAAAATATCGTACATGTCAAGGAAAAACACCGTGCGACAGCAAACTGGGAATTCCTAGCGCAGCAACACCACCAGCGCTCACTTCCTCTACTAGTACTGCTTTATTGTTACAATTTACCTTGATCTTTGCACTCGAATCCACGAAAGATTCCACTTCTAAGAACCACGTTAGAAGACTGAGTAGTCCACCAACTAAACTGAAGAAGGTCCTGGGCTTGAAGATGCCTGCACATGATGTCAAAGTCAAGAAGCTCCACAGTCAACACAGCAGCACTGTTGCTAAACGAGTCACTGTTAGTATGAGCTATTGTGGAATGAGATCCATGAACGACAGTGTAACCGAAAGCTCCGTACTCAACCTGGAGAAGGGTGCCAGCTTCTACAGCCATTCCAGTCTGGAAAGGCAGAAATTGTAGCCAAACACAGCTGATGGAGAGGAGCCAATTCCAGAGGCAGCATTGTGCACAAAGGCATTCCGAACGAGAAGCGGACATCAGCCATTACCCATGATTTCCCAGGAATGTGCCTCCAGGCTATGTGCTCCAAAGCGAAAGTTGCAAATACCGGACCTAATTTGAAAATACTTCGAACCTTCCCTTATCCGGAATAGAAAAGTCATGACAAAGAATCGTTTTCCCGGGGAGAAACGTTGCACAATTTATGTCGCCCTAGTACTTATCTGTACCGCACCATAATATCTGGGATTCTTCGAGAAGTACAAAGTGCAAGACAGGGAAAAAGAAAAATCTTTATCGAAGCACGATAAAACAATAAAACATTATTAATGAAACAAGCAACTATTATTATTACAGAATGACATTAAATTATTGACATTATCATATTACAAAGTATCACAGTTCTCACCAATTATTTTACAGAGCAAAAATGTCCTAAGCTCGACTATGAGGGTTATGGGATGACTATCGATACGACGGCTCCAGTTCAACTAAGTTGTCTTCTGGTTCGGAGGCGACGTCATGATGCGCACATTGTGGCACATTCGCTGGATAGTCGCATACTGACAATTCTGGATTGAACACCGTTCCTGACGGACAGTGCATCCTCTCCAGGCGATCCCACACACATCGGTAGAACTGCTGGCAGTCGCTCTCATGTGGGACCAGGTCGCCATGGCTGGCACCTCGGCAGCCATTTATAACTGCAAAGGTACAGAGTTAGTCATCCAGGAGGGCTCTGGAAGTGGATGATATGAATCCTTACCACCTTTATCGTCATCTGCCGGTAACTTGCACTCTGGAACAGCTTCTCTGTAGTCGCATTTGCCTGTGGCCTCGTTGAACACCAGCCCTGATGAGCATGATGGGTACTCGAACACCTCGCCACCGAAGCACTTGAACAGAAGCAGAATTAGCTATTACATTAGTTAAGTAATTCAAAGCTCTGCATCCAGAATCCAGAACTCACCTGAAGTATTCCAGCACAATCCGTGGGATTCCTGTACAACCCGTCACTGCGCGTCTTACAGAATGTCAACGGATCGTTCGATTCCGCGGGTGGCACAGCGTACGACGGAGCTCTCACGGGCGACGAGTGACATTCTGGAGCATGAATTCGCATCACACAGGCGCCAACGGCCGCTGAGAACACTTCGGCGGTGGTGGCGCACGGCTCGATGATCGCTTCTCCGGCCATGCATCTGATGTACGACGAACGACATCGTCCAAGCGGCTTCATCGCTCCTTCGGCGCTGTTACGACAGCGATCGTCCTTCCTTGGCGCATATTTGGCAGGCGACTGATCAACCTGGGCAGCAGCAACTGGTGGTGCAAAGGTGACCTGAAGAAGCGTTGTACTGCTCGGTTTCGGAGAATATCGAAGAATTTTCCGGAACTCACCTTGCTAAGCAGTTCCTTCAGCTTCTGCTGACCACACTGCTCAGCTGGGACACACGTGTTCAGATGCGAGTCAAACAGGAATCCAACAGCGCACTCGTCACGCTTCAGAATTCCGTACGATGTGCACAGTCCATAGATTCGTGCGCAGTAGTCAAGGGCAAACGCCGGACGATTTTCGTCGTACACACAGGTGGGCGGCTAAATTGATCCGGACGTCAATTCCATACAGTACAGTGCAAAACAGTACAACATACCGCTGTTGTAGTCGTCGTGGGCCTGGTCGTCGTAGTCGTCCGCTGCGTCGTCGTCGTCGGAGCGTAGGTGGTGGGCGTCGTTGACGGAACTATTGGAACATAGGCTATCGTGACGACAGGAGCAGGAGCCGGAGCGGGAGCAGGAGCATCAACACCTTTGAACTGCTCGCATTCCTGGACAAACTCGCGGAAATCGCACGTGGTCGTAAGCGGGTTGAACACCAGCGGCTTCGAGCAGTTAAATTCTGAAGAAATCAATCATTCGCATCCATCCAGGAGCTAAGGAACACTATCCAGAAAAACCTACCGCTCCTGATTCCATTCGAGCAAACCACAAACTTCGACGAGCACTTTCCTACAGCCTCAGGAGTACCGTGGCAGTCATCGTCACGGCTGCTCGGAGTAGTTGTCGTTAACGTCACCACTGGATACGACGGGACGGGCGCGGGTTCTAAGGAAGCAATTTCTCTCAGGAGCAATCCAGGTAGGGAAAAAATGCCAGGAAAAATCCACACGTACCATCTAACGATCCTCCGCATGCCACAACCTTCTCCTTGAAATCGCAGATACTACGGGTCTCGTCGAAGAACGTACCCACTGGACAGTTCATCGACGCCTGCATACGGCCTTCCGTACAGATGACAAAGGATGCTGTGCATCCTTGGCTATGTAAACCATCGGGGTACGAGGCGCAGAAGTCTATAAAGAGATCAGCAAATCCTCAAATCCTAGAAAATTCAATCGCATACGAACTGTGAACTGACCAGGCGTTCTTGGGGTGGTCTTAGGTGGTAGGTCCAGGAAAGGAGCTGCCGTCGTGTAAGGAGCCTCCGTCATTGGTTCGTACGGTACCTGCGGCTTAAGAGGCTTGTGAGGCCTGTGCGGTTTGTGTGGTTTATGAGGTCTATGTGGCTTGTGGTGTTTATGAGGTTTATGAGGCTTGTGAGGCTTGTGAGGCTTCAGGGGCTTGAACGGCTTCAGCGGCTTCTCCGGCTCTTCGTCACGAAAAAAAGGATACGGTCTCGGTTGCGGCATGGATGGCGATTGAGCTGTGCTGCATGCCGCGACGGCTTCCGGATAGTCACAATACTGCTTCGTTTGATCGAACACCAGACCCTACAAATGCAAAAAAAAATCAGTAAAACCTGCTGGTCGTCTGGACGAACTCAAGAATCCAAGAAAACAAACCTCAGGACACTTCATGTTATACGCAATACCGTGCACACACTTTACAAAGTTCCCGGAGCAATCCAGAGCATAGTCGACGTCAGATGTGCATTCCACTGCAGGAGGATTCGCCTGCACCAACGGAGCCGGCGTCGGAGGAGGCACGGGCATCGGTGGAGGCACTGGTGCTGGCGCCGGATATGGCCTTGGAGCTGGACGTGGAGCCGGGATCGGCATCGGGGGTGGCACAGGCGGTCGGCTCGGCAGCGCGTACGGAGGTCTCATGGTGGTGGTTGTCGTAGGAACAGCGTGGGCCGGACTGTACATCGGTACGGCTGGAACGGTCACCGGGGCTGCGGGTGGTGCAGGGGTGTATCGCGGTGGTTCCTGTGCCGGAGGTGCGTAGGCTGGTGGCTTGTAAGCTGGAGGCCTGCTGGTAGGTGGATCGTATGGCGGAGGTGTCGTGGTCGGAAGAGCAGATGGTCCGTAGCCTTCCGATCCTAAAATGTGCTTTTCAGGATATGTTCAGTGCAATCTGATGACTATGATCAGCAGAATGTGGATATAAACTACCTTGCAGCAGCGGCTCGGCCAAAGGATGTTCTTCTCCACAGAGCTGAGAAGGTACACATTTGTTCGAAATCGTATCGAACAAATCGCCTAATGGACAAGCTGCTTTCTAAACAGAATCCATGAAATCCAGAAAAAAAGAGAAAGAGGAACACAGCCATGCACAAGGGAAAATCACGCACCACACCAGCTCCAATGGCCTTACAGAAGATGAAGTTCTGACGACAGAATCCCGTGGATACGATTCCAGGTGCTCGATCAGCGGTGCACAGACCAAAATCCTGGCTGGGTTGCGAGTTCTGCGGGACAGACGCGTAACTTCGCTTTCTGCGAGTGAATTCTTCATCGTCACCAGAGCCCTAAGAAGATACACAATTAGCAATACACCCGAACATGGTCCAGAACAAAATCCAAGGACATGAGCTTGCCACCTTTGTTACCTCGTCAGCAAACTTCTCAGCCGTATCCAAGATCTCTTCCACATGGTCTACTGCAACATCCGACACATGTGCTTGCTCATCATATTCAGCTATCGGCACCGGCGCCACAGTAGTGTTTCCCACCTGAATAGAATCAACTAATCCAGAATAATCTGTGCATATCCGTTGATGAAAGCAAACTCACCTCGATCGGAACCGGCAACTCTGGGTCTTCCACATTATCCTCGAACAGCTTGTAGACGTCGAAGAACTCTTCAGAATTCGGTCGACGGTCATGGTGCTTCTTATGATGGTTCGGCACAAAGATGCGGTTGATTCCAGGATAGAGATACGGGCTCACATGGCCGTCAAAGACGTCTTTCACAGGTGTTCTTCGGTCACCAACCAACATTGATCGAGCTTCGAATGGGATCATTCCCTTGTTCACCTTGTCTGAAAAGGAAAAATTCAGAAAAAAAACATCATATCCATGTAGTTAGCAAGGATTTACCTCTTCCATGGTAGGTATCCATAAACGGCATGGGTACGATTGGAGGGAACTGCAGTGGGAACGGATGGTCGTGGATTGGTTGCGGTGGGAAGTACGGAGGTGGAGCTAGCGACGGTGGACCATACTGTGGTGGGGTGTACTGTGGCGGCTCGTACTGTGGTGGAGTATACTGTGGCGGGGTATACTGTGGTGGAGTATACTGTGGCGGCGCCTGCTGCGGTGGAGTGTACTGTGGTGGTTCATACTGTGGCGGCTGGTACTGTGGCGGCTGGTACTGTGGTGGTTCATACTGTGGCGGCTGGTACTGTGGTGGTTCATACTGTGGCGGCTGGTACTGTGGTGGCTGGTACTGCGGTGGTTCCTGTGCCGGCGGTACGTATGGTGGTGGCGCATACGGTGCTGGAGTCGTCTCTGGAGCCGCTGTCGGATACACCGTCATCGGAGTGGTGGTTTCAGGAACCTACAAAGAATCTACTACTTTTGGATCAACTACTCGGCAACCATGGATAAATCCGAGCAAAACGTACCGGTGGATAGTATGGTCGAGTGGTTGGAGACTGTGCTATACATTCCGGTAAATCGTACACGCACAAGGACAACGTCTCATCGAACATCGACTTTCCAGGACATCGCGCCGGTACGAGTTTTCCATCCTTGCAGCGCATGAATTTCGACGAGCACGGACCGAGGGATTTGCTCACGAGGCATTCAACCTGGAATTAAACAACTCCTTAGAGAGTAGTAAATCCAGAAACAACGAACTCATGTGGAAAAGTCCACCAACCTGCGGCGCAGGAGTTGTGCCTGGCTGCGGATATGTACCACCACCACAGTCATAGTCGCACATACCTAAACAAACGTTAATCCAGAACAATCCAGACATGTAGGAACTGCCTGTGGAAGTAGAAGACTCACCCTTTCCAGCATTGTACACTAATCCATCCGGGCAGAACTGAACATAGGCGTGTCCATTCGAGCACATCACAAAGCGTCCAACACAACCGCCAAGCGAGTATTTTCCGTCAGCCAGATTCGTGCAGTCAAATCCTGAAACAAATCCAGACATTTTTCACGCTCGCTACGCTAGCAGACAAAAACCCCCAACAAACCCGTCACACTCGGCGCACTGGTAACATCATGAGATGGGTACGTAGCTGTGGTAACATCACTGCCAGGGTACGTCACAGCCGGTGGGCTTGGAGTAGTTGGGTACGTTGGGGGCCTAGACGGCGTTTCTGGCACAATGTCACACATCGAAGCCCATTCACATCTGAAGACGTCACCGTTTTCATAGAATACAAGTTAAAGAACGAAAAAGTAAAGTACACCTGTGCGACACGAACGAGAACAGCAGACCAGCCTGGCATTTCGTGGTGTACAGGGCACCGTGGACGCAGAACGAGAACGACGAGCGACAGTTCGACGACTGTAGCGGACCAGTCGGCTTGCCAGCGCATAGGTCTTCTGGAACACAAATCCTTAAACTACTGGAATGGCATCGAATCCACGAAATCACAACCGCAAGGACATACTTCCAACAGAGGTGTCTTGATAGCTGACATCAGGTTTCTCTGGCGGTACAACAACCACGGGTGGTGGGGTTGTCGGGGTGTCGTAATCCTTCTTTCCACACGCTTCCGGATAGTCACACCTTAATGGGCAGATAAACTCTACCTTGACCTGTTAACGCCTAACTATATAACTATAGAGTAAAACTTACAGTTTCGCCTTCACCGAGTAGACAAGGCCGGCAGGACACTTGGTGACGAAGGCGGTGCCGCTGAGACAGGTGGTGAACTGTGGCTGACAGTCAGAATCCGTAATTACACCATCCGGACGGTCCTTGCATGTGCTGTCTGAAGCAAAACAAGTAAAATATCCAGAAAATAGTGCCACATTACAAAAATTCCAGAGATTTTCATTAGATGCCATCCAAAACGGTTGAATTACTACCTAATCTTCGGTATTCACTCCCTGAATTTACACCGCTGGATTTCATGAGGCACCGATATGTCGTGATAAGTAAACAAGTAAGTAAACAAACCTTTGCTCGTCTCAGTGCTCGGAACCGGCAGCGCCACCGACGGCTTCGACTCGTCGGCACCTCCACTGACACAGCTCTCCACATAGTCACACGCCGTCTTGTGTGGATTGAACACCAATCCAGCAGGACACTTGCCGACGAACGTCTTCCCGTGCACGCAGTTGAAGAACTCCACGGTACAGAAGTGCGAAAAGTATCCCTCAACTTCGCAGCCTAAAGCACAAACAGGAATAGGTAGACAAAGAATCGCCAACAGCTAGTCCTCACAACGTACTTGAACCCATGCCTTCCGATCCAGTCTCAGGGCCCACGATTGGCTGATACGGTAGCGGTCCGCTCACATCCTCATGCTTTGGTGGTGCAGCTTTGCAAGCCGATGGCACGTCACATGCACCGGCTTGTTCGACAAACACAAGTCCAGCCGGGCAGTACAGGCTGTACGTTCGTCCGTCAACGCATTGCAGGAACTCGCCAATGCATCCGAGCGAGTGGAGTCCATCGGGCTTGCCGACACAATCTGAACGCAGACGTGGAATGAAGGCCTACTGGTGAATAGAGCCGTGAAGAACCAACCGTTACGTGAGGTCTCTGGAACATAGGCTGCGGTCGTGGCTTCGGGAGGACTCTGCGATTCGGTGTTTCCTTCGCACTCATCCGGATAGACACAGCGATTCGTCTTCGCGTCAAACACAAGATCCGATGGGCAGCTCATCGTGTACGCGATCCCGTGCGAACACACCACGAAAGACGGTCCGCACTGTGATCCAAACTTTCCGTCGGGAAGATGCGAGCATTCTTCTGAAGTTGAGGTTGAAGACGGCAATACCGATGAGCGGACGAAAACCCGTAGAAAAAAACTCACCAGTCGAGATGGGAAGGTAGTTCGAGGAGGGTGGCGACGTTACTGCTGGTGGTTTACCCTGTATGTAACTAACCTTAGCATGCCACCAAACCAACAACAGATTCTGGATTTTTCCTACCTCTGCCCCTTCGCGACAGTTCTGCGTGTGGTCACAATAGCCTTGCGCCGCGTTAAATACCAACCCTTCCGGACATGTCATCATCTGACCCACACCATTCGAGCACACAACGAATTCTACAGAGCATCCCAGCGAGAAGACTCCATTTGGTTTGGGACAAACTAAACACCAACGAATACTTGAGCTGAATACAAGGATACACTATGGAAAATCCTGAAATCCTGCATACCGAAACTGACGCTCGGCGTCGATGGCTTGGATTCTACTGGTGGGGAATAGCTCTGGCCAGTTGATGAGTCTTGGCTACTGGATGAGCAGATCTCTGGATAGTCGCAATAGCCCATTTTCTCGTTGAAAACCAGTGACGATGGACATTTCTGAAGTACGAAACTATCAAAAAAAGAAGGAAAAATGAGCATGACCACTTCTGAACTCACCATTTTAGTTGGAACTCCTTCGCCGCAGTACACAAACTCAGAAGAACAGCCGTTTGAATAGTAACCATCTGGTCGTCCAGCGCACTCACCTACTCCACTAAAAAGCAGAGAATCCAAGGAGTTATCCAAGCATTACAGGGTCAAAAATTGAGTTGCCAACTTACGCTGGTGGATTAAACACTGGAGGCTGAGCTGGCTTTGGTGGCGCGGGGGTCGGAGCTGTGGAAGGTTTCGATGGCGCCGGGGTCGGAACTGGAGCTCCGCCAGAGCAACTCTCTGGATAGTCGCAGAAGCCCTTCTTCTCGTTGTAGGCCAATCCAGCTGGGCATTTCTGGAAGGAAACCATTTGCTTGCTTTACAAGACATAATATCGATCCAGGAACAAACCATCATCGTTGCTACTCCTTCAGAACAGTAAACAAATTCCGAAGAGCAGCCATCAGAATAGTAACCGTTCTTACGACCGGCGCAGCTGAGGCCACTGAAGAATGTAAATCAATGGATTTAAACAAGGATCTTAATATTCCATAAATTACGAGGTCAATCACTCACGAGGATGTTGCTGGAGGTGCAGCCTGCTGTGACTGGGACACGGGTGGCAGCGGAACTGGGGCAGCTCCACCAGATGAACAGCTCTCGGGATAGTCACAGTAGCCCTTCTGTTCGTTGAAGACCAAGGACGACGGGCATTTCTGGAAACGGTTGATAAAGAAAACGATCCACAAGTTTCTCACAAAACTCCAACAAAACCATCCGCACCATCATGGTAGCAACGCCATCACTGCAGAAGACGAATTCTGGAGAGCACCCGTTCGAGTAGTGACCGTCTGGACGCCCAGTACAATCTAGTGGACTAAATCCAGAAAATTTTAGTGCAATGAAATGCATAAATTTCCGACAAAATATGCGTAATGAACTGACGAAGAACTGGAAGGCGGAGAGTAGACAGGCTTGCTCGGCTGTGGCTGCTGCTGTGCTTGTGGTGGCACCGGTCGCGGCTGAGGTGCAACGGGAGGAACTCCTCCGGAACAGTTCTCTGGATAGTCGCAGTAGCCCTTCTTCTCATTGAAAACAAGGGAGGCTGGACATTTCTGGAAGATGTAAAAGTTCTATTGCAAATACTCTCTAGTTAAGTTTCGTTAGTTACGCACCATCATCGTCGCAACGCCATCACTGCAGAACACAAAGTCCTGAGAGCAGCCGTTCGAGTAATGTCCGTTCGGACGTCCAGTGCAATCCAGAGGCTGAGAATACGCGGGAGGTTGTACCGGCTGTGGAGCTACAGGACCAGGCTGTGGCGCAACAGGTGGAACTTCGCCGGAGCAATTCTCTGGATAGTCGCAGTAGCCCTTCTTCTCGTTGAACACCAGCGATGATGGACATTTCTGGAAAAATCCTTGCTAAAAAAGCTGGTCAATAACAAAAAGAATGCTACACTAACCATCATAGTCGCGACTCCATCACTGCAGAACACAAAGTCAGGTGAACAGCCGTTTGAATAGTGCCCATTTGGACGTCCAGTACAATCCAAAGGCTGGGCGTGTGCTGGAGGCTGGACTGGCTGTGCTGGCTGTGATGGGACAGGAACAGGCTGAGGAGCTACAGATGGTGGAACTCCGGATGAACAGTTCTCTGGATAGTCGCAGTAACCCTTCTTTTCATTGTACACCAGGGAAGCGGGACATTTCTGGAACAAATAAACTTTAGAAAACAATTTAAAGTTAAAGCCATGTCCGTGAGCAAACCATTTGAGTGGCGACTCCTTCGTTACAGAAGACAAAGTCCACAGAACAGCCGTTTGAGTAGTATCCGTTCTGGCGTCCAGCACAGTTGATGCTCCTGGAATTTTCATCCTTACTACTAGTAGTAACCATCCTAAGTTTTACTCTGTAAAACGTACGAAGACGGGGGAGACAGTTGTGGAGGCTGATAAGGCTGCGATGGCACTGGCTGAGAAGGTTGCGATGGCTGTGATGCAACCGGTGGAACATCGGAAGAGCAATTTTCTGGATAGTCGCAGTAGCCCTTCTTCTCATTGAACACCAGCGACGATGGACATCTCTTAAAAAGGGACCATAAACACTTTTGAACGCCTTTTTTTTCATCAAGAATGTTCCAAATTCTAACGCTCTAATTTTTCTTTTTTTAATCCTAACTTTAATTCTTTTTCTTGAATTTCATAAATCCTAATTTCTAATGTTTTCCACACAAACCATCAAGGTGGCGCTGCCTTCGTTGCAAAATACGAAATCTCCTGAACATCCTTTCGAGTAGTAGCCAGTTGGTCGACCCGCACAGTCAACACTCCTGAAACAGCACTCTTTGGTTACCCGAGGAGACCATGAGAATCCAGAAAAATCATGGAAATTTCATCTAAACTGGAACAATGCACAACACTAACGAGGAAGTTGGTGGCGATAGCGCTGGTGGTTGGCTGGGCTGGGACGGTATCGGGACAGGAGCTACAGGGGGAGCTCCGCCAGAACAGTTCTCCGGGTAGTCACAGTAACCCTTCTCCTTGTTGAATACTAGTGATGCCGGGCATTTCTGGAACAACAGCTCAGTAAATCAAGGTGGTCACTCTACAATTCTTCCAGAAAATCCCACCATAACCGTAGCGACTCCCTCAACACAGAACACGAATTCAGGAGTGCAGCCGTTTGAATGGTAGCCGTTTGGACGTCCAGTGCAGTCAAGTGGTCTGAAGCAACATCATTTTTCAATCCGGACAAACTCGAATAACTAGAAGCAGTAGTCGTCCCCTTTTACGCAGTGAGAAAGTCATAACTCACCCAGAAACTGCTGGATGTGATTGTGCTGGCGGTGGACTGGGATGATATGGCGTCGGAGCAGGAGCTACCGGAGGAGCCGCGCCAGAGCAGTTCTCTGGATAGTCGCAGTATCCCTTCTTCTCGTTGAATACCAGTGATGCCGGGCATTTCTGGAAAAAAGATCTCAGTAATTCAGAGTACACCAGTAACCTCTTAAGAAGTCCTACCATGACAGTAGCAACTCCATCCACGCAGAATACGAATTCTGGAGTGCAGCCGTTCGAGTGGTAGCCATTCG
Source organism: Ancylostoma ceylanicum (assembly GCA_000688135.1). Taxonomy (NCBI): domain Eukaryota; kingdom Metazoa; phylum Nematoda; class Chromadorea; order Rhabditida; family Ancylostomatidae; genus Ancylostoma; species Ancylostoma ceylanicum. The sequence goes on from JARK01001521.1 coordinate 367,976, forward strand.
GACGTCCAGTGCAGTCCAGTGCAGCCTGAGAATGCGCTGGAGGTTGTGCTGGTTGCGGTGGTAGTGGAGCGGGTTGAGGAGCAACCGGTACAACTCCGGATGAGCAATTTTCTGGATAGTCACAGTAGCCCTTCTTTTCATCGAATACCAAGGATGCCGGGCATTTCTAAAGCATAACACTAATGAGAATTTGCTCTTACAACTTTTCCAGAACAACCCACCATAATGGTAGCCACGCCTTCGTTGCAGAAAACGAAATCGGCCGAGCAACCATTCGAGTGATATCCATTTGTGCGTCCAGTGCAGTCAAGCGGTCTGAAATTTAAAAGTAATCTGAATCCAACAAAATATCCGTAACCGTAGACTGACTTTGACGTCGCCGGCTGGGACAGAGCTGGTGGCTGTACTGGCTGTGGTGGAACAGGGCTTGGCGCAGGCGCTGGAGGTGCTACGGGAGAGGAGCAGTTCTCTGGGTAATCACAGTAGCCCTTCTTCTCATTGAATACCAATGACGCCGGACATTTCTGGAATAGCAGTAGATCGTGCTAGCAAATCATGCTTTTAGGAGGCCAGCAATTAGAATTTTTCTTTCGAATTTCGAAGTTATTAGCCGTAAAAAACTTCAAAAATGTATAAAGAACCGTCGTGGTATAGTACATTAGTGATCGTTGTAGTAGTTATAATATAATAGTATAACAGTGTAACAGCAACTAAGTATAGTATAAGTTATTCGGTCATTCGAGACGATCTGCAGTTATCTATAAAGCACCACTTGTCTGCCGCAACGTTTGCATTCATTACCGCAGGTTTCAAGGATTTCATCCTGAAAAGCGAGGGAACATCACATTACATGGGATGAAAAACCCACCATCATAGTCGCCACGCCCTCAACGCAGAAGACAAAATCAGGAGTGCAGCCGATGGAGTGGTAGCCATTGGGACGCCCAGTGCAATCCATTGATCTGAATCCATACACTTCTCTACACCGCTTCGGATTTACTTCCATTTCAAGGTGATCAACAACTACAAACCCAGCTGCCGCAGGAGGTGAAAGCGCAGGAGGCTGGGCTGGCTGAGGTGCTGGAGCAGGAGCTGGAGCTGGTGCACCTGATGAGCAGTTCTCAACGTAGTCACAGTATCCCTTCTTCTCGTTGAACACCAATGACGCTGGGCATTTCTACAAGTAAAACATAACGAGTAAAACTGTAACAACTTTCCCATGCAAAACAGCTTACCATTATGGTAGCCACTCCTTCACTGCAGAACATGAATTCTGGCGTACATCCATTCGAATGATATCCATTCGGGCGTCCAGTACAGTCCACGGTGCCAGCTCCCGCTGGTGGAGATGCCGCAGGAGGGTAGCCCATCTGTGGCGGCTTGGGAACTGGTCCTGGAACAGGCGCTATGAGCGGACGANGCCACTCCTTCACTGCAGAACATGAATTCTGGCGTACATCCATTCGAATGATATCCATTCGGGCGTCCAGTACAGTCCACGGTGCCAGCTCCCGCTGGTGGAGATGCCGCAGGAGGGTAGCCCATCTGTGGCGGCTTGGGAACTGGTCCTGGAACAGGCGCTGGCGGAGCCACAGGAGAGGAGCAGTTCTCTGGATAGTCGCAGTAGCCCTTCTTCTCATTAAAGACCAGTGATGCAGGACATTTCATGAGAGTAGCCATTCCCTCACTGCAGAACACAAATTCTGGCGTGCATCCATTCGAATGATATCCATTTGGACGTCCAGTGCAATCCAGGGTCGCAGCCGGTGGTGATAATGCCGGAGGTGGGACAGGCTTCGGTGACAGCGGACTTGGCGCAGGAGCCACGGGAGGAAGGCTAGGCGAGCAGTTTTCTGGATAGTCACAGTAGCCAGTCTTCTCGTTGAACACCAGTGATGCAGGACACTTCTGAATATGGAAAATTATGAAGATAGGCGAAATTCTCTGCACAAACAGCTACAAAACAAACCATCAGCGTAGCGACGCCTTCATTGCAGAACACAAATTCAGAAGTGCATCCGAGCGAATGGTATCCATTCGGACGTCCAGTGCAGTCCGCGGAACTAAACCAACGTCTTCGATTTCCATTCCAGACACAAAGCAAAAGCAACAACTTACGTCAATGCCTGAGGCGGTGCGAGCGCAGGTGGCTGATCCTGTGGAGGCTTTGGAGCTGGGATCGGAGCCACAACTGGATGCACATCGCTCGAACAGTTCTCCACGTAGTCACACTGTCCTTTCTTCTGGTTGAAGACAAGCGATTGTGGACACTTCTGAAACCTCCAGATGAGGGAATGTACTTAAAAATCTTGGTAACAGAAAAGCTAACCATGACGGTAGCTACGCCTTCATTGCAGAACACAAAGTCTGGAGAGCAGCCATTCGAGTGGTAGCCGTTCGATCGTCCAGTACAGTCAACGATACTGCAACGGTAACTCTTACATCCTAGCTACTAATGGATAACGACTCAGAACATACCCAGATGGCGCATACGATGGAGCCGGTGGTCTAGCCTGCTGGGGTAGGGGAATCGGTGCCACAGGAGCGACTATTTTATCCGAGCAATTCTCCGGATAGTCGCAGTGTCCATTCTTTTCATTAAAGACCAGCGATACTGGGCACTTCTAAAAATGAGGCTACTCAATCCTAGATTTTAAAAAATCGGATTTATGATCCGTTGGCGTACGTACCATCATCGTTGCAACTCCTTCGCTGCAGTAGACAAATTCCGGAGAGCACCCGTTAGAGTAGAATCCTTCCGTCTTTCCCTTGCAATCCACAGGACCCATTGGCATGGGAGGTGCCTGCTGCGGACGCGGTGGCTGAACTTGTGGAATCGGTGGAACTGGAGGTGGTGGCACATCCGACTTGCAGTTCTCAACGTAGTCACAGTATCCCTTCTCGGCGTTGAATACCAGCGACGGAGGACATTTCTGGAAAAAAATGCGTAATAGGTCCTGGAAATTCGTTCGAAAGAACACAATAAACATACCATAGGCGTCGCAATTCCATCAGTACAGAAGACGAACTCATGTGAGCAGCCCTTCGAGTAGTATCCGTCAGGCTTTCCGGAACAATCCACGAACCTAAATAGTACTCCTTAAGGTGAATCAATACCTCACAAGTGTCATGGATAGGCAGAATTTCGCGCGACTATCTTTAGATACGATTCTAAAGGGAACTATGAACTTAGAACCAATCACAGAGCTTTCCAAGTCATTATGTTAGAACTACAACGACGATAGACTCCGGAAATTAGTTTCTGCATCCTATTGTGAGCATGGCAAAGAATCCCGAGGCCATAAGAGCATACCCTTGCGTAGGTGGAGCATACGCAGGTGGAGGCGGTGGAACCGGCTGAGCAGATGGAACCACTGGCAGATTCGGAACCACTTGGGGTACATGCGAGGAACAGTTCTCCACATAGTCACAGTGTCCTTCCTTCTCATTAAACACCAGGGTTGCCGGACATTTCTGGAACAGTCAAGAATACTCCAGAGTATTTTTAACAAGTAAATATCTATCGGTACCATCGGCGTGGCCACTCTTTCACTGCAGTGGACGAACGTGGCTGAGCAGCCATTCGAATAGTATCCGTCAGGCTTTCCGACACAATCGACACTTCTGAAGAATAGACACCTAGTTCACAAAGTAGCCAAATCCAGGAGAAAATCCATATACTCACGAAGAGCTTGGTGGGGCCTGACCAGGCGATGGAACGTATGGCGTGGGAGCAACCTGTGGTGGAGGAGGAACAATTGGCGCTGGTGCAACGTTGGCTACACAATTTTCTGGATAATCGCAGTGTCCACTCTTCTCATTGAAAACTAGTGATGAGGGGCACATCTGAAATTGTGATCAAAATCCTCGTGTACAGTAGGTGGTCACCAAATTTTCGTGGATTTGCGCATTACCATGACGGTCGGGAATCCTTCGCTACAGTATACGAATTCAGAAGAACAACCATTCGCATAGTAGCCGTCCGGTTTTCCAGCACAGTCAACATGGCTGAAAAATTGAGTACTGTAGAAGTATAGATACCGCAAAATTACTAGTAGAGCTCACGATGACGCCGGCTCAAAGTATGCGGGGGCGTGGTTGTCCATCATAGGTGGTATAGCTGGTTCATCCGAGGAACAGTTCTCCACGTAGTCGCAGTGTCCCTTCTTCTCGTTGAACACCAACGTTGGAGGGCATTTCTATGGAGAAATTTTGAATTCAAAACAAGCCTCGCCTCATCTTTACTGGTAATGATTACCATTGCAGTCGATGTTCCTTCGCTACAGTATACAAAGTCAGGAGAGCAGCCGTTTGAATAGTATCCGTCTGGCTTTCCAGCACAATTTACCGGTCTAAACAAAAACATCCTGGACATTTTCTGGATCACATTAGGCTGTGAAGACAGCAATTTGCACAAACGCAAGCCAAAATTAACTAGTTGCTAACCACGCCTGAAGCTCTCAAAATCAACCAAATTTCTGGATCTACAAGCGTAGGGGATTAGACATGGGTAAGGAAGCCTACCCCATTGGTTTCGGCTGCGCAAGAGCCGGTGGTGGAACAGCCGGCTTCGGCATCGCTGGAATAGGCATTGCCGGTGGAAAATCGGAAGAGCAGTTCTCCACGTAGTCGCAGTGTCCCTTTTTCTCGTTGAACACCAACGATGGAGGACATTTCTGGAAAATAGGGCCTAGTCCGTACATTTTCTGGAAAAATATCTAGCTGAATACCATTGATGTCGCGACTCCTTCACTACAGAACACAAATACTGGTGAGCAGCCATTCGAATAGTATCCATCGCTCTTTCCAGCACAGTCAACAACTCCTGGAGTGGGTGGTGGTGGTGGGGCGTAGGCACTGGGAGGAGACGGTACTGGCACGGGGTTCACAGGTGGAGGCACATCCATTGGCGTCTCAGAGATGCAGCTTTCCGGATAGTCGCAGTGTCCCTTCTTCTCATTGAACACCAGCAGTGCGGGACACGTCTGAAAATTTTTTAAAGAGACATTTGCATAAATCCATGGTGATGACATCCTGGATACCATCTTGGTAGCGACTCCCTCGCTGCAGTAGACAAAGTCAGAGAAGCAGCCATTCGAGTAGTATCCGTCCTTCTTTCCCGCACAGTCAACGCCTCTTCAATGACATAGGGATTTATATGTTAGCATGGGTAAGGATACCAATCAAGGAAGTCAACATACCCAGTGACATTCTGAGGAGCGTACGACGGCGCTAAGCCAGGTGTCATCGGCTGGATCACAGAGGGTGGGGCTGGAGCTTCTCCAGCACAGTTCTCGGCGTAATCGCATTGACCCTTCTTACCGTTGAACACAAGCGTAGGAGGACATTTCTAAATTTCATCCGATATCCAGAAAATCCACTCTCGCCTTTGCGACAGTAGCAAACATACCATAGTGGTGGCAACGCCATCAGTGCAGAGCACGAATTCTGGTGTGCAGCCAGTGGAATAGTAGCCGTCCTTCTTACCCACACAATCCACGAACCTGTCAGGAGCGGTTCTTTAGGCAAATGGTAATCCAAGGTGACTTCCATAGACAAAACAATCGCTCACTTCTCAGCTGGTGGAGCGTACACAGGCGCTGGAGCCTGCATGGATGGCGCTGGAGGAGGTGGAGGAGGCAACACTGCAGGAGTTTCAGCCGAGCAGTTCTCCACGTAGTCGCAATGTCCCTTCTTCTCGTTGAACACCAGGGTTGGTGGACACTTCTACAATAGAATATACAGAAGTCCTACAAGTCCTACCCAGCTCCAAATTCATTTGAAAACTACCATCATCGTCGCGACGCCTTCGCTGCAGAACACAAACACGGATGAACAGCCATTGGAGTAGTAGCCGTCTTTCTTTCCAGAACATTCCAAGAACCTGAATAAAGAAAATTCCAGAGAAAAAAATCGAGATATTCCTGATTCTTCAAAATACATACGATGGTTTTGGTGGAGAAAGAGCAGGCGGTTGGGGCTTCGGCATCGGTGGAGCCAACGGTGTCACCTCAGCAGAACAATTCTCCACATAGTCGCAGTGTCCCTTCTTCTCATTGAACACCAGGGTAGGTGGACATTTCTGGAATAGATAACGATATTCCCGGCATTTCTGGATAAGATCTTCTGATGCAGGGGACATTAAGATAGAGAATACTCACCATTGTAGTTGGCACTCCTTCATTACAGAATACGAATTCCGGTGAGCAGCCATTGGAGTAATAGCCGTCTTTCTTACCAGTGCAATCAACACGTCTGAAAAGAAAAAAATTCCACCATCCACGACGTCTTCCAGGATCAAAACACAAAACATACGTGAGTGGCGCAGAAACAGGCGGCTGCATGGCCGGCGCTGGAGGGGGAGGAACTACAGAAGGTGCTGGCGCAGGCACTGGCATGGGAACTCCGGATGAGCAGTTCTCTGGATAGTCGCAGTGACCCTTCTTCTCATTGAACACCAGGGACGCAGGACATTTCTGGAGGAAAAAATCAACAGTACTGCGATCCATAAGCCCTCTTCCAGAAGAGAACCCACCATCGTTGTGGCGACTCCTTCACTGCAGTATACGAATTCTGATGTGCAGCCGTTCGAGTAGTAGCCGTCCTTCTTTCCGGCACAATCCACACGGCTGCAACAATTTGGTTTACTGTTCTGAACGCAGTCAGCCAATTATCTTAGGTTCAGGGGCCGCATAAATCGTTGATATTACCCAGGGTTAACGTGTTAAGCCAGCTCAAATTCATCTCTTTTAGCAGGGGCGTTAGCTCCATGCCTAGGAAAACATTGCAAGGACCGCAAGGACTCGTACATTTGAACTTGGCTTCTTCCTTAGTCGCACGTGTTATTGAGATTACCCAGGGTAAACGTGAGACCTCCAAATCTACCTATAGTCAACACGAGCATCCAAACGCGCACCCCGGGTAATTTCGACTGACTATGCATCCAAGCCTCGAATACATACCCTGAAGAAACAACCGGAGCAGGTGGTGGAACCGGCGATGTCATGGATGGAGCGGGAGAAGGCACAACCGTTGGGGCCAGCACTGGAGGTGTCACCCGGGTTTCTGAGCAGTTCTCCACGTAATCGCAATGTCCCTTCTTCTCGTTGAATACCAACGTCGGTGGACATTTCTGGAACAGCACAGCCCCATTCTTTTCTATGTTAATACTTACAAGTAAACAGAAAAACGCACCATAGTTGTCGCAACTCCTTCGCTGCAGAACACAAATTCAGGAGTGCAACCGTTCGAGTAGTAGCCATCCTTCTTTCCAGCACAATCCACTTTGCTAGAACGACACGACTTCCAGAAACCGCTCACATTATACCCGAGAATATGATACATAAACAAAACTTACGAAGCAACCGGTGGAGGAGCATAAACAGGTGCCGGAGGCTGCTTTGCCGGTTCTGGATGTGGTACCGAAGGCGATTCTGCGGCACAGTTCTCCACATAATCACAGTGTCCCTTCTTCTCGTTGAAAACCAGTGTAGGAGGGCACTTCTGGAAGAACTCAAAATTCGCCAAACGTTTCCTAATCAAGCCAGGTTAACGCACTCACCATGGATGTCGCAACTCCTTCGCTGCAGAACACAAATGTGGGCGAGCACCCATTCGAGTAGTATCCATCCTTCTTCCAGGCACAATCCACAGGCCTAAGAGATAGAATAGCAGTGAGCCGAAGGTCAAGTAAACGGTAGCATCCAACTCACGATGACATTGGTGGTGCCGGTGCAGGAGCTGCACTAGGAGCTGCCGCAGCCGGAGATGGAGCCGCTGGTCCAGGCGTGCAGTTCTCAGGATAGTCGCAATAGCCCTTCTTCTCGTTGAACACCAGCAGCGATGGGCATTTCTGGATTTGAGGGATTCTAGTGGAAGAATATGATTGGTGGATGCGAAAAAATACCATCGTCGTCGCCATTCCTTCGTTGCAGAACACAAATTCAGAAGTGCAGCCCATTGAATAGTAGCCGTCTGGCTTTGTCTTGCAATCAACAGGACTGAAAATAACCTCTTTGGTTAAAATTTATCAACTCCTACGTATACCCTCCATTGTTTGGGTATCATTCATAGAAATCTGGTGGGCGAATTAGTGAGGGAAAATAGTTTACTTATACAACCAACGAATTACCTACAGTTTTTCACCCTTTCCCATCTCCAAGCACTACTCCTGGCTAAGGCTTATACTTCACCATGGATAGAAACAACAGCATCCCCGAAAAGAGAACTCACGTCACAATCTGTGGAGCTGCTACAGGAGCCGGAGGCTGCATGGCTGGTGCTGGTGCTGGTGGTGGTGGAGGTGGTGGTGGCACCACGGAAGGAGCCGGAGGTGTCACAACCGAGGGAGCTGGGGGTGGAGCAACCGATTCAGGGGTGCAATTCTCAGGATAGTCGCAGTAGCCCTTATTCTCGTTGAACACCAGCGATGCTGGGCACTTCTAAATTTCAAAGTCTTTATCATTCAGGGCTAGTTCTTGTAACAAGAAGTACCATTGTCGTCGCCACTCCTTCGTTGCAGAACACAAATTCAGAAGTGCATCCCATCGAGTAGTAGCCATCCTTCTTCGCCTTACAGTCGATAGCGCTGGAATATTCCTCTCACTTTATTCCACGCCAGCTCCATCCTTGTTCTTTCGCATTCATTTTCGAATCCTTTTTATTTTTTTACGGCAAAGAGGACCCGCGAGAATATCAGGACTTTGTTCCATCCCCTTGGATTACTTTGAGGCCCCTGACTAATACAACAAGGATCCTACCTCACAATCTGCGGAGCCGCAACAGGTGGCGGGGGTGCCACGACAGTCGGGGCAAGTACGGGTGGTGCCCGTTGAGCATCTTCCACACAGTTATCCGCATAGTCACAGTGTCCCTTCTTCTCGTTGAACACCAGCGTGGGTGGGCATTTCTGGAACAAGACGCTAAACTCTAGGAACATCTGCCCCAATGAAGACGTGCCAACTCACCATTGATGTCGCAACTCCTTCACTGCAGAACACAAATGTGGGAGAGCATCCATTGGAGTAGTATCCATCCTTCTTTCCAGCACATTCAACGATCCTGAATATGAATGGAAATCCAATTCAATTTGTGGAGAGTACAAATTACATACGATGGAGAGGGTGGTGCATAAGCAGGAAGAGGAGCGGGTTGAGCAGCCTGGGGCGGCGCAACGGGTCCGGAGGAACAATTCTCTGGATAGTCACAGTAGCCCTTCTTCTCGTTGAACACCAGCGATGATGGACATTTCTGAAATGGATATTTGGCTCTGGATCTGATCAAAACTCGAATCAGGAGCGCTACCACTCCCTACCATTGTGGTTGCCATTCCTTCATTGCAGAATACGAATTCAGAAGTGCATCCCATCGAATAGTAGCCGTCCGGTTTCGTCTTGCAATCCACAGCACTGAAAAAGCAAATTTTGGGAAGAGTCTTCTTGCATGTTTTTATCTCAGAACTGTGTTGGTTATCCTTGATTGCATCCTGGCAAAAATCCTCAAGGAATAGGCGCTTCTCGGAGGAAAAAAACTCACGTCACAGCCTGTGGAATCGGAACAGGAGCTGGAGGCTGCATGGCTGGTGCTGGAGGCGGCACAACAGATGGAGCTGGAGGTGGCACCACGGAAGGAGCTGGAGGTGGCACAACTGAAGGAGCCGGTGGTGGAGCAACTGGTTCAGGCGTACAGTTCTCAGGATGGTCGCAATATCCCTTCTTTTCATTGAACACCAACGATAATGGGCATTTCTAAATGAAACACTCCTTTCGAACATCATCTCGGCTCAAATCTGGAGCGATACCATTGTGATCGCCACTCCTTCGTTGCAGAACACAAAATCAGACGTGCAACCTATGGAATAGTAACCATCTGGCTTAGCCTTGCAATCGACAGTCCTGAAAAGGTAGCTTACTCAAAGACTCACTTACTTTAGTGATCCCGGTAATGTTAACTCTACTAAATTACCCAGAATATTCATGAGAAAATTGCCCCAAAAAAGACGTACTTCACCACAGGAGCAGGAGGTTGCATGGCTGGCACTGGTGCTGGCACAACAGTCGGAGCAAGTACGGGTGGTGCTGGTTTGGCATCTTGTGCACAATTATCCGCATAGTCACAGTGTCCCTTCTTCTCGTTGAAAACCAACGTGGGTGGGCACGTCTGAAGGAGAATTCACTCGATAACTCTAGCTCCACCTCAAGAGGAGACGTTAAAAACTACCATCGATGTCGCGACTCCTTCATTGCAGAATACAAATGTAGGAGAGCAGCCGTTCGAATAGTAGCCATCCTTTTTACCTTTACAGTCAACAACCCTAAATGAACATGGTTAGATCATTCCCGGATAACAAATAACGCACAAGACTCACGATGGAGCCGGAGGGGCATAGGCAGAAGGAGAGGGCTGCGGTGGAGCAGCGGCTTGAGGCGGAGGAACTGGGCCCGAGGAGCAGTTCTCAGGATAGTCACAGTAGCCCTTCTTCTCATTGAAGACCAGAGACGATGGACACTTCTAAAAATGATTGATGAAGAAAGACATCTGGAAGAAACCCACCTCCAAGCAATTTGGGCTAGATAGTGGTTTGTTATTCCTAATATTTCTTCATTTCGTAAAATTTATTACTACATTATTTTATTTTATTTTTTTATTTCAAACTTCATTACTATTATACTATTTTACGACACGAAGAAGCTACCATACTAAATGATGCTCCGAGATAGCACCATCCTACCATTTCTATTATTGTTTATAATTTATAATTTCATGATCCTAGGAAATACCATAGTAGTCGCCACTCCCTCGTTACAGAAAACGAATTCAGAAGTGCATCCCAACGAGTAGTACCCGTCCTGTTTCGTCTTGCAGTCGATGGTCCTAGAAGGAAGCAACTTACTGATGAGGCTACACTTCCCTTACCTTTCTCCTTCCAAAATCCTAGTTCTGGATTTTGTATTCCATCATAAATATAAATAACTCTGATGTGGATGAGGACACCTACGTCACAGTTTGTGGAGCAGGAACAGGAGCCGGAGGCTGCATAGCTGGTGCTGGTGGTGGCAGAACAGACGGAGCTGGAGGTGGCACAACGGATGGAGCCGGTGGTGGAGCAACCGGTTCAGGCGTGCAATTCTCAGGATAGTCGCAATAGCCCGTCTTCTCATTGAATACGAGGGAGGACGGACATTTCTGAAAAAATCTTATTGTTTCTGTTGAATTTATCGTTTGAATCCGAGTAAATACCATAATAGTCGCCACTCCTCCGTTGCAGAAAATAAAGTCGTCTGTACATCCCATCGAGTAGTAGCCATCTTGCTTTGTCGTGCAGTCAATTGTCCTAGAAAGAAGCAATTCACATAGTTGTGCATTTCGCCTCATCAAGACGCATACCGAAACAACACCGATCTGGAGGGGAAAAAGACTTACTTCATAGTTTGTGGAGCAGGAACAGGGGCCGGAGGCTGCATGGCTGGGGCCGGTTGAGGAGGCACAACAGATGGAGCTGGTGCTGGCACAACGGAGGAAGCCGGAGCCGGAGCAGCCGGTGCCGGTGTGCAGTTTTCAGGATAGTCACAATAGCCCTTCTTTTCATTAAATACGAGCGAGGATGGGCATTTCTAAAATGGGACTTCATTAGTGTAGACTAAACTGAGGAGGAAGACGAGTAAATACCATTGGAGTCGACACTCCCTCACTACAGTGCACGAAATCCGAGGTGCAACCCAACGAGTAGTATCCGTCTGGTTTTGTTTTGCAATCCACCCTAAAATAATTTCGACAGATAAAGTTCCTCTAACAATATGATAGGAGCAAATCGATACTTACAATACTTCATTTCAGTTAGAATACTTCACCTCAGCTCTGAGAGAACCCTATAGAACCTTGTCCTACTAGCTACGTGGATTTCTACCTTATTTTGTATACGTCACAAAGTCTTGTCAATGACATGTCAGCGCTAATTAAGTTTTTTAGCCGAATTTACAACTATTTAGAACCTTCGAGTGCTTTAATGAGTGGTTCTTTTAAATTTCAAACTACTGCACATTTATTCAACTGAGAAACAATTTATATGGAAAATCCCCTGGATCTCTTAACTTCATTCTGTCAAGGATTTATGGAATTCTGAATAGAAAACCTACGCCACAACCGGAACGGCCATGACTGAAACAGCGGGCTGCATGGCTGACGCCGGGGCAGGTGCTACAGAAGGCATTGGAGCAGGCACAGGTGCAGCTATTGGAGCTCCAGCTGAGCAATTCTCAGCGTAGTCACAGTGTCCCTTCTTCTCGTTGAACACCAGTGTTGGAGGACATTGCTGGAATACGGCCAATGTACATCTCAGGATTTTCCATCCAGGACTACCTATTAACTCACCATCGTCGTCGCAACTCCTTCATTGCAGAATACAAAGTTTGGAGTGCAGCCATTCGAGTAGTATCCGTTCGGCTTTCCGGCACAATTGACGACTCTAAAGAATAGTGGACATCATGGATTCAAACATAGGCTACGGAGAATAAAGCATACGATGAGCTAGGAGGAGAATAAACAGGTGCTGGACTGGGTACAGGCTGTGCTGGAGCAGCAGGTGCGGATGAGCAGGTATCAGGATAGTCGCAGTGGCCCTTCATTTCGTTGAATACTAGCGACGATGGGCATTTCTAAATAGAAAACACATGATTATTTACCAGTTATTATCTTAAGTAGTAAGTAATAATGTAGTAAGTATCGAAGTACCATCGCCGTCGCCACTCCTTCGTTGCAGAAGACAAAGTCTGATGAGCATCCATTGGAATAGTAGCCATCCTTCTTTCCTTTACAGTCAACAACACTAAAGTTACAAAGTATTTACACAGTAGCCATGTGACCCACCATACATACCATGGTAATTTACTTACCCGGAGGGAGTGGGTGGAGCATACAGAGGAGCTGGAGGCTGTGTAGCTGCCAGTGGAGGAGGCTGGGTGACTGCCACAGGAGGTGGTACAACGGGCGCGCCAGCCGAACAATTCTCCAGATAGTCACATTGGCCCTTCTCCTGGTTGAAAACAAGGGACGATGGACATTTCTGGAAGAATCAACATCAGTTTATCCATAAAATTCTACAAGTAACTGAAACTCTACCATAGCTGTAGCGACTCCTCCATTGCAGAACACATAGTTAGGATTGCATCCATTCGAGTAGAATCCATCAGCTTTTCCAGCGCAATCGACGACCCTAAAGAGGTTCCATATATTCCAGCATTTGGCTGCATGCCAAAGGTGAAAACGAGTGTAAAGTGAGACTCACGCTGCTGCCGCTGGAATACGTACAGGAGCTCTCGTGGTCGTATCCTGAGACTCTGCGAGGCAGTTGTCAAGGTAGTCACATTGCTGCTTCTGCATGTTGAACACCAACGACGGAGGGCATCTCTGAACATCAAACATTAATCCGGAACCAGGTTTTCCATTTGTGGATGCTGCTGGGTAGACTCTAAGCTCCACGCTCATCCAGAATGGCCCAGTTTCTCGGATAAATTTTAGTGGATTTCACTGCCAAAGCTTGCTGTTGGTCAACATGACCATTAACTTTCGATCGGACAAATTTGTCCGTTTTCTACTAAAGGGAAGGGGAGCGGCCTCACTTTTTCCAGGACACTATCCACACTTTTACACTTACCATTGCTGTAGTGGTTCCATCATTGCAGAACACAAAATCAGCACTGCATCCGTTCGAGTGGTATCCGTCCCTCCTTCCAGTGCAATCCAGGGCCCTAAATCCCTACTTTTTATGTTACATCCATTATATTATATAGTATAATAGTATATAGTCACATCTATTATAGCATTACTACAGTACGACACTGTAGTCACATCAGTGGGTATTTAATACCAGAAAAATCTGGGCCTTCACCAGTTTTTATACAGGAGGATTCATCACCTTTACACTATCTACTAGTCCATTTTTGAAATGTTTATCTTAATTTATTACTTTACTTTTACCCATTATTTTGTTATTATTACTTACTACCTATTATTACTAATAGTAATAGTTTCTGTAAACTCACGGAGACGCCACTGGTGAATTATCCGACGCATAAGATGACTCCAACACCGGAGCCGCAGCAGGCTTTCCACTTCCACCAGCCTGGCAATCGTCTGGATAGTCGCAGTAGCCTTTCTTCTTATTGAACACCAAGCCAGAAGGGCATTTCTGGAATAAAGAATAAAAATACATCCACATTCAGGATTCTCGCGCTATTCCAAGCTTTGTACCATAGCTGTCGCTACTCCATCTCGGCACAGGACAAAATCTGGTGAACATCCTTCAGAATGGTATCCATTAGGTCGTCCAACGCATGAGAGCGCTCTTAAAATACGTGCTGCTCAGCAACCGTCAAATCCAGAGAAAAGGTTCTCAGAAATCAACTAACGGTTCTTGTGGAGCTGGCTGGCTGGATCGCAACGGTTGGTCCTGAGACGACTCGCTCGTGCACGAATCTGGATAGTCGCAATAGCCCTTCTTCCCATTGAACACCAAATTCGGTGGACATTTCTAAATTTCACAATTAAACTGTTCCGAAAAAGCCAGGAAAATCCTGGATAAATACCATCGGGGTGGCCACGCCTTGTTCACAGGAAATGAAGTCGACTGTGCAGCCATCCGAGTAGAATCCATCCTTTCGAAGTGCGCAATACGAGGACCTGGATCAATTACATTAGTTTAAATCCCAGGGGCTATCCATAAATCGTCTCGTTCACTCACGATACAGATTTCGAGCTGTCAGAAGCGGGAGCTCGAGCTGGAGCGGCTGAAGTGGAACCTTTTGACTCACACGCTTCCGGATAATCGCAGTAGCCTTTCGCTTCGTTGAAAACCAGCGAAGAAGGGCATTCCTGGAACAAAGCAGTTTTCCTGGAATACAGAAGTACGAAGATCCAGAAAGCTAACCATTGGCATGGCGATTCCACCGCTGCAGAAAATAAAGTTGGACGTGCATCCGAGGCCATAATTGCCATCGTCGCGGATTGAACAGTCAATGGGAGAGGCTGGCTCAGAAGACCTGCACTCAGGAACCTGCTCAACAGGCATACATTTTCCTTGGCTGAAGACCTGTTCGTCAGGACACTCAGCTAACTGGGAGACTCCATCAGTGCACACCACATACTGCAACAAAATTGCTTACTGGTAATACTTTATGACAGTTCATGCATAGAAGCACCTGCTGGGTACAGCCGGATATCGGATGCGAGCCGTCTGACTTGCCTTTGCAGCCGAGCACATCGGATGATAGAGATCCGTAGCCGCTAACTTCTGGAAGCACTTATGCCCTTTGTATGTGACTCTGGCGAGAGTAAGACCCGAAATGGAGGGAAAGGACTCACTTTTACTCTTCATCCTTGCTTTTGCTCTCGGAAAGTCCTCTGGAGGATAGGTTGGCACAACGAGAGGAGGTCGTGTAACAGGTTCCCTTTGAACCTCTGGGTGTCCGCCACATGCTAGCACTCGCCACTTGTGGTCGCACTGAAAATTTCTGGATAACTTGGCACAATCCATCTCCACTACAATGTGATATTCTCTATCCAGAGCTGTACAAATTCTGCTATTTAGAGATGCACTAGCGCTGAAAATTGAGGCGCTCCTAATCCAGAAGAGCCACCACTGGCTCACACTTCTCAGTCATCTGTCATACGGTAGATCCAAATAAGGTTAAAGCAAATTCCTCTCGAATACTGCCCCCCCCCCCCCCCCNATTTAGAGATGCACTAGCGCTGAAAATTGAGGCGCTCCTAATCCAGAAGAGCCACCACTGGCTCACACTTCTCAGTCATCTGTCATACGGTAGATCCAAATAAGGTTAAAGCAAATTCCTCTCGAATACTGCCCCCCCCCCCTCCCCTACATTATGAAGCTAGTGAACAGATCCGTACTCATCCAGACAGTATATTTCAGGATGGACTTCCTCAAATCGTCTACGACTCTTTTACCCCTTTCTAAACACTGCTATACTTCAAAATGAAGTGGATTGGCTTCCAAATACCACCCAGCTCGATGAAATGATGAAAACGATTAGTGTTGAAGAGCAAGAGACTTTGGAAACCGAGGCAAACCCTGGATATCAAGCATGGATTTCAACTACCTCCATCAATCCAGGATCTATGTCACATCTGGATAAAAGAGAAATCCACTCATAATAAATTGTAGAGAGAATTCATGCAAGTGAGAGAGAGGCCCAGCCTTCTTCCAAAATATCTGGAGAAAAGTTCATGATCCAGAGATGCTTGAGAGGGATGAAAACCAAAAACCAGCAACAGATATGCAAGAGTACAAGAGTTCGGATAACTGTGATACAATATGATTCTGGATGTATTATTAGGAGTCCAAAGTTCATCACATCACAAATCGATAACAAGTGCAGGTCTCGGCTCCGGAGACCTCCCACGATGAGAAATAGCCTTAGGATCTTACCGTATTCCTAATGACATCGTAGAAGAGGCCATGTTGACAGGTGCTGAGGTGAATGTTGCCGTTGCTACAGAAGAAGAATGTCGATGAACAGCCAATAGTATACGCGCCATCCTTTCTGTTAGCACAGGAGACTTCTTCCCGAGCTGAATGAGGATGACATCACGGGCTTGGCCTTCATTACATTCACATCCTCGACTTACCTTCACATCCAGCCACGTTGCCATCGTAGTCGCATTGGTTACTTTCTGGATTGAAGACTAGACCTCGTGGGCAATTTTTAACCGATAGTATACCATTATAGCAGTGATCGAATTCGTTAGAGCAGGGGCCAGTTGGATACACCCCGTTAACCCGACCATCGCAGATTCGACCGCTTTGGCCTAAAGGTAGCAGAACATAAGGGCCACACTATGGATTGAGTAACAAGAAGAGTGGAGAAACAATAACGACACAGAGTAAGGCCTTACCGACTGCTAACCCGGTGAGGGTTAGTAATAAGAGTATCCGCATAGGTGAGCGATGAGTTATGAGGGTGAGTAGCCGGGCTTAGATGTATCACAGCGCTCCGGCAGGTGAGATGGTGATACTGAAGTTCTAGAACACCGATTCGCGCCCTTTCCTCCCCCTCGTTCCTTTGATCAGCAAAATCCATAGCGGCGCGCGAATCCAGGATACTGTGGGTCGTGGGGAAGAAGACGTTGCTCCAGGTGTTTACTGGATTCTGACTGCAGTCCGAAGTGATTCCTATGGGCATACTCCTACTCCACTTTGAGCCTCTCTTTATTAGGTTTTCGCATAGGAGCTGCTACTATTTCGACTGCCTCCTTTTCATGGATGCGGTCAAGGATTTGTTCAGAAATCGAATTTCCAATAATCTGTGGGTGTGTCGACCACTGTCACTCTCATGGATGTTGCTACGTTCTTCTGGAAAATTAATGCCTTTTTGGAACTGTGTTGTAGTAGAATTAACCTTCTCTTACAATCACACTTGTTCTCACATTACATCATACATCATTCGTAAAACTTTATTCAGGATTCGGGAACTAATCCACCAGACCGCTCTAGATTTTTTTCTACATGTAGCGGGCATGACATTTCACAGAATGGAACAATTCAGAAAATCCAGACATTGACATTTCTCTTCCGCGTTTTCACTCCTTGTTGAGGCAGCTGAAGCCGAACGGCATCGCCGAAGCAAACAACTGAAACATAAATGAAATAGACATGAAAGTCCCAAACTTCCTTTTTCTATTTTCATTAGAAGAAAGTAGTTAATATAAAGACCCCCTTGCTTTACTATAACAGTTTTGTATTCAAGTAAATCGAGAAAAAAAATCATTCTATTCGAATACCGGGTTGAACGGCAGTTGGCTGAGCTGCAGTGTTCTGTCCTGTGCCAGACGTTTGCATTTGTATCGGCGGTTTTGGAACCAGATCTTTACCTGAAATGAAAATCGGCTTCACTGATCTGATCAACAACAGTTCTTGAACCTTTGTTTTCTAATTTCCACAACAATTCGCGCGAATTCGCAGATTTGTAGGCATCCTTCATCGATATTTAGAACAAAAAACAAGTTCCTCTAAGTAGAAAGGGCATCAGCTCCCCCCTCCTTGATCATTGATCCTGACAAAATTGGTGTTTGCACCTTATGCGATCGAGAGTTAGCTGTCGATCAGAAGTTGTTGCAGTGCAGTGATTCACAGCGCTGCGAAGTCAATGATACAGCACTTCTCCAATGGATAGAAATTCAATAGAGTTAAGGATAATGGAAGAAAGTGTGCTCAATAAGGACCATAGCGCACTGCTGGTAACATAAAATAATGAGCATGGAATTTTTAAGAGATAATGAAATATCCTGGAACCATCTCTCTACTTTTGCTCCTTATTTAGCAAGAATGAGGTACACTGCTGAGAAGCAAAATGAAGTAATGCTGAGATACTGTCTGTTTTACCAATCTTGCGTATTAAACGAGGTCCAAAATGAGCTAGGTTCTGCCTCGTTGCATTTGTTGGTTCACGTCCAATATGATGAGGAATATGATGACGTGGCTGGACTTACCTTGTCTTGTACCTCGTTCAATACGTAAAATTTGTGAAACAAACAGCTGACGGTTTATCTTCATAGATTAGATAGGAAGAAAAGGAGAAGAGGAACTGTTGTAGAGGAATTGTTGGGTACCCTCTAACTCCTCGACTTCACGTGTAGTTGGGTATTTCAAGAAGGCTTATGGAAAAGTTCTAACCTTGGAACGAGTTCATAATGAAGAAGCATGACCCTCGGCAGAGCTCTGGGATGAGATTCTTAAACCAGGAACGGAAAACCAGCGTTGGTTAGCTTGGGTGGTTATCATATAGACCATGTAATGCTCGGGGACGCAGACTGATAAAGTTGGTGAATCCTTGCCCTCCTCTGCTGATGATAAGTTTCTCTAGTAAAATACATCTGCCATTGGTCCCCAGAAGGAAAAGAAATAATCAATCCCGGATTTGCGAGCAGACCACAGCCTTGAAGGAAACACGAATTCCATAGTTGATCCTATATCTAACATACCAGTTTTTTTAGCTCAATCTCGTTTGGATTATAATCAGAAGCTTCCGTTCATATTTTCTTCTATAACCAGTCAATTATATTTTGATCGAAAGGTATATATAACATTATTCCATGTACAAGAACTGAAAAAAGTCAGGTTTCGATCGTACTACGTAGGAAATGGGTATCAGAATCATACCCCGAGTACAAATTGCATACACTTTTGGTCTTTTGGAACGTTCCAGAAAGCAATAGGAACCTATCTATGGCCGATCGTAACCCATGGTCAGTTAAAGGGTGGCAAATGTCAGGATACCTTAAGGGTCTACTAATTTAGACTAACAGAAACAGGAATATTGAATGCGCCACGTTGTCCGCTCTCTGAACCAAGTACCATGGCGATCACAGAGCGTGCAGTTTGTTGTTTTTGCAGCAAATGTAGAAGTTCCGGGATACATCGTCATCCTGAAGACTATACATATAGTCCTGACCTGCGTGGCGCTGAGTCCCAGTGTGTTCGCCAGTTCTTCTCTTTCACTTGCTGTTACGTAGCGTTGCTTTTTAAATCTTTCTTCCAGTTCATTAACCTAAACATCAGCGGCTTAAGGGTTCTAGGATGTGCTCTAGGATCAAGATGTTCCAATCCAGATAGCGAACTCACCTGACGCTGCGTGAACAGAACCCTTGGCTTCCTTCTGTGTTGTTGAGAACGGAGGGTTATGCTGCAGTCCTTGTTGTTCTGAGCTGTCCTCATGAAGGTGTCTGGATGGAGCAAATCATATTTTTTCACTTAGATCCATGATTTTGCAGTACTTTGACAAACTGTGACTTACTGAAATACGCCAGATGCGCCCCTGCCGCAATTTGATACTGCATGTACGGATTCGAAGTGGTGGTCGGCTTGGGACTGTAGCACAAGTTCGTGGGATTCCCAAACGAAGTGGGTATGCAGTCTCGTGGCGCCGAGGTCGTGAACAAATGACAATTTGACTCGCGAATATGAGCAGTTTCCACATCGTCCGACGCAGAATCGGTGACGTTGAAAGCGGAGGACGACGTGCACGTCGGCAGCGATGAGTTCATGAATACTGGCTATCATATCTGGAAACTTTATCCATGGAAGGAGAAGCAATGGCGTGCTGTTTGTTATCCATTAGAAGCGTCGAAGGCGCTCGATTACCATGTGCGAGAAGAACTTGTGCGGAAGAGACGCTTTGCGCGGTCGGATTGGATTGCATCCGTCCGCATTCACACTCTTCATCTGTGGATTATCCATGGGAAACAATTATCGCCTCGGTGTGAACGGCATTTTCTAGATGAAACAGGGAAAGCCTGGACAAAGCTGTATTGTACTGTTGCAACACTCTGTATAAGCAAAATCGGTGCCCTTCTGCTCGAAAGCTTCACAAACGTCGGATATTCCAATAATCGCTCGGAGTGGGTTCAGCCGTGGTCCCATAAGGACGACTGCCCCACGAATTCTGCTCCAGAACTTTCTTGTGTTCTCCTTTTTCCCATAACCTCCACTATAAATGATGGATGAGGCTCTCATTGTGACGTTGTCATGATGTACAACCAAATAAGTAAATATAGACGTTCAGGATGAGTGCAGTCGTAAACAAGCGTTTATCAGTAATGCACAAAAAAAGCATTAGGTTTGTTCTGCTTTATCCAGAGATTTTCCACGATGTGTATCGAATCCATCTATGTAGCTCTCTATTAGATAGTGAATTTAGGTAGTGTGAAATTACGCATGCACTGGGTTCTATCAATTTTTTTTTTGGCATTCAAAAATGCCGCCAGTACCATTCGCCCTATATTTCCCCTGATATTTGCCAGGATCTGCTCCGAATTCAAGTGCTGCAGACATGGAAAATCCTTCCTCGGGGTTTGAGAAAATGCATCAATCTTCGATCTTAAGTATCCAGCTGGCTATCTCTTATAAATAGTTAAGTTCTCGATGCCATTTTGTCGTGGTGTTGATGAGACAGCTCCAAGATTTCCGGAAGGATCGAAATTCCACACATGAAAAATTACTTGGTTGCTCCCTTCAGCGTCCTCCCTCCTTTCTGTCCATCCAGTATTTTTGAAAAATTCGTTCAGTTCGTTTCAAATTGGTCAGCAAAGCTGTCGTCCCATTAATATTTCCGGATACCAAACCGAGGCCTTTTTTTTCCTTGATAGGAGAACCACGTGAAGTTCTACCATGGATCGAGGCTTATTTATTTTTGTTTCCTCGGAATGTTTGTTAAATAAGCTGGATGTTCTTTCTGAATAACTTTGACGATTTGATACAAGACGGGACTGAATGAATGAATAAATAAATAAATAAATAAATAAACCACATATTTGCGCAAACTTGTGAATAATATTTTCTAGCATCAAGTAGACTTTTGACTACCGAAATGTCCACGTCGAGTCAATGGGAAGATTAAATGACCGGGTTTTTTTTTCGTTTAATCGATCTGATAGAAAATATGTATAGGTCTCATTGAGTTGTTTTAAAGTTCGGCACTAGCACTAACTTAATTTTCGATCCATTCAAATTCTTCGAAAGTCGAATCGAGTGAGTCGAGTTCAGTGTCTAGCTGCAAGGTCACCCCAAGTCCACTTGCAAGTGTATACACAATCCATATCGTTATCAAACCACCCAGTGGTAGGTCCGAAATCAGCGCCAGACAGTGTGCTGTTGACATGGTGTCCAGCGAAAACACTGCTAATACCCGTGTGACAGCAGGAAACAGAAAACAAGTGGCAATTCAAATTCAGCCATTCTCGCCTGCAGAAATGCGGAATTTCTGGCGTGTTAGTCAATTGATCGAATTACATTGCCACTCATGGATTGTAGATAGTTTCCACAACAAGTCGTGTTTGAATGTCAACTGACTCGCCTTTTTTGGCGATTTTATTAAGTAAAATCTGCTGTTTTTGTAATGACGGTTGCAGCGATCCATATTTCCTAGGAAAGCAACTAGTAAACGAGTACGGCTACTGCTGGAGTAATCATAGCGTGAATAATTTATTAACTATGCTAAGCTGTTTCCTCTCGTGATGACTAAGCACGCTCCGGACAGCCCTGGATTTGAAAATCCTTCCAGGTGAACCCCCTCGGTATTATGTACCTCGTCGTTGCTGTGCCTCTTCGTATCAATACATGTATGTATGTACTAAAACTACTACTACTGCAATTACTGCAATTTCTTACTGAATTACGTGCCTGGAATAGCTAGTATAATTCTAGTAATAAGGAGGAAATCTATGTATGGGTGCAATTTTAAGCCGAAGTGACTAGAAAACCAGAAAACTTATTATTAAGAATAGTTGTTTCTTGAATAGTAGGAAGACATTCTTCATTTGCTTTTTCTTTTTTTCTTTAATTCCTCGAAAACAACAGTACACGAAATACCAGTCGCTCTGCTCTCCGACCGACGGCTTTTCGGAATTCATGGATTCGGAATGGTTATGTCCCTGCTGTACTAGCAAACACTCCTTTCTTTTTTGCTTCTTTTTCGGTATAAACTTCCTCAAAATCTTCCAGCTTCTTAAGTTTTTCATTTTAAACAGTCAAAATATCTTTTAGCACTCGCTTAGTCATGTTTGCAAGTAAGTAAGTAATAAAAGTAAGTAACGTCATCAATTTTCATTAATTAATCAGTAACAATAGTAGTAAGTGACGTCATCAAGTTCCATTAATTAATCAGTAACATTTTCCAGCATTAGATACTTTTGCCAGGTGTATTTCCTCTTTATTGCTCGAAAAGGAAATGTTCATGCACTCTGCGGATTTGTTCCTCGTTCTTTTTCTGGACTTTGTTACGTCATATGCTCAGGATTGAGTGAATGCCCAATAATTCTATTAATTTGACTAAATACTTTGGTAATAATTCGAGGTAGACGAAAACACGACGAAAAGAAGGCCTTTAATCCCTTAACGACCTTCACGGCCATACTGCTCCCTCGTTTTCAGCATCCGAACTTTTTGACTTATCCTTATTCGAATACTTTTGGTATGTAGGTGGTCTGCTCCTAAGGATATTGTGCGTCGTTCAAGATTTGTAGAACAACCAGTTACTAAAATTACTAAGACATCAAGTTTTTATTGAACTATTCTTGAATTGTTGAGACTGTCGTTTGCAGTTTATTCCGGTTAATTTCCGAAATGCAATGCCTTCGTCAGACCTTAATTTTCTTTTCATACAACATCATCCACGTGCACTAATCAGAATAAACCGCAAACTGGGAGTCCCTAACAATTCAAGGATAGTTTACTGTTTGACCAGTCGCTTTACGTCGCCGCAGCGCAGAGAAACCGATTTTTCCCAGATCAAACGATTCCATTGCCTTCTCCTCTGGATTCGGGACAATAAGATCTTTCCTCCAAAATTGCTCCCTTCTCAGCGACGAAATTTCTGGATAAAATCAACTCCAGAATGTCTCTGATCTCTGCTTCACCCCTATTATCTCATCCTTAGAGATGTAACCACTGTGGCCTATCATCGAAGAATCCATAAAGGTCATCCGAGTGCACTTTCACCATGCGTTCACGTCAACAGTGAAGGCAAAGACTCCCTATCGACAAACCCATGATTAGCCTCTGTATCTTATCATCAACGTGTGTTATGTGTCATTTGTTGATACCAGACCAAACATCCTTGCTCCTATTAATGTGGACACTTCCTGGTCTCACGTGGATTCTCGGAGTCGTAATGAAAAACCAGTTTCACCACTCCTGCTGGCATTGTTGTCTGTGACAATGCATAGTTGTTTGCTATTCACTTTCCAGTTCTAATCCTGTAAGAGTAAGTTGTTCTAATGTTCACATTGCGACGTGACCTTGATAACGTGCACTTTCTGGAAGGAATCAGTTGTCTCTGGACTACATTTCCACTTATTCGGTCCCATTACCGTGTGAACATCGGGAAAACGGCCGTGTCCGTAGAATGTGCCACAGAATGTTCGATCATATAGTTGTTTACATCTTTATTATCGCTACTGGCCTGCAATGATTGTAGTATCCAGTACATTCTCAGTTAGGCTCCTCGGTTCAAAACCTTTTTCAGTTTTTTTCTTCTCTAATTGCCATTGTCCTTCTCACAGCTCCATCATTCATCAACAGAGATTGGATGCTTCGTTGTCTTTGTTTGTGAATTGTCAATAGAGCTTTCTTAGAAGAAGTGCCAAAATAGTGATCTTCCGGGGTCTCTGTTCCTAAATCCTGGCGATGACGTCCTAGTATTACTAATTTATACTCTCTTACATTCAAAGACTACATATAGTTAAACAATCGAGCCAAATAAAGCTTCTTCCCATAAATATAAATTATCTAGTAAACGGTAGTAAGGGGTTTTGGATTAAAAAAAAACTGCCCGTTTCCTAAAAAGTCTATTTATTCAGTGTGAAAAACAGTATTACTTCCCCCTGAGCTCATTTTTGTTGTAATTTGGAGTTTCAGAGCATGATCCATGGTACTCAGGGGGAAAATTGCATTCCAAGTGCTTAGAAATGTTTTTTTTTTTGCTTCTCTTAAAAGTTTGTCGCCAGCTTTAGTACGAGCTTCGCCCGGAATCACCTTCCAGAAATAATTTTGTTTGGATAGCTAATAGGGATTTCTTAGAAGATTGGTTTTACGTTTTTCGGAGACCTTCGAACTACTAGCTTGGCTTGGCTATGACTTTAGGTTCTGAGAAAATTTTCCATTTATTAACCTTTTCATGAAATTCCATTCAGTTTATCGAGAAACATGCTTCAAATTTATCTAGAAAGTCTGTAGTACATTGGAATATTCCAGTTCGGGTTCTGTTTTTCCATAAGATCGATGTTCCACCAAATGAGAAAAGAAGTTTGAATTCCTGTGCATTTGCAACGTTCGCTTGTGAAGAAAACAGTCGCTGAATCAATGACTGTGTTTGGAAGAAACAGCTTTATTCTGTTGACCTTACTACATAATTTAAACTGAGGAGCAAAATTGTACCCTTCTCCACAGTTTGGAAACAGAATAGAGAGCCAACTTCTTTGGAACTCAAATTTAGGCCCTCATCGGCCACTAAGGGTACATGTCAGAGGTTTTCCTTGGAAGAAGCTCAATGTTCATGGAAGGACAATAGCAGCAGCCCATCGCATCCAAGCAGAGAGTAATTTTAGACTTTTTCTCTCGAATTATACTGGTTTTCAACCTAAAAGCGTGGGAAAACTAATGACAAATTACAACATTAAAAAACTGGGTGCGGCTCAGAAAAAACCACTGATAGCAGTGATAATTTGTCAGCCTTGTATCATACGTATGTACTTGTGTTCTGTTTATGTTTTTTGAACCCATGTTATTCTTATCTATTCAAAGTCGCATTGCTGTCTTAGTTCCCTTGCAGTATGCACTGGTATTCAAACGAATATTCGAATAGTTCTTGTTTTTGCCATTCGAACGTTTAAATGGTTTCAGAACTGGTGAACCAGAGATACTCAAATACTCGAAAAGAAAGTTTCCCAATGCATCCTTCACTAGATTGTCTTACTAAACTGTTTTACTTTTTTGCTTTTGTTTGCTCTTCATCTTAACGATGTAACAAATCTACTTAGTTGTTCACTGCCCCTGATGCACCAAGAGCTCTTATCTCTGTGCCAACATTACCTCATCCCTCTTTACACACTCTGATCTGTTCCGCACTTTTCCAGAACCATGGAAAAAGAAGAGGTGTTATCCGAGGAGGAGAGGTCTCGCGTTGTAGAACTACTGCACACATGTTTCCGAGACGTAGATGATTTCGAGAAGAACGTCACTTACAAATTCGTGGTGCAATCCAATAGCAAAAGCTTTTGGTCGAAGGTTATACGGGTACATCTGGACTGGAAGAATGAGCAACTGGCGAAGATTCATCCTAAGTCGATTTTTATGAAGGTCAGCTTTTCTTTACCCAGGAAAATCTTACGGAAAGAGAAAACTGTTTTAGTCAGGAGATATACAGGGTGGCCCATAATTATGGTGACAGAAACAAGCCCTCATTTAAAAAGCATTTCAACCTCGTTCGGAAGGGCGACATGGCATTTTTGTTTGCTAATGAACATCGAACAAAAAGATGTATTGAACTCTCGAATATCTTCGATCTCTTGGTATATCAGCACTGATATGTTCGATAATTTCGCTGACGGTGGCACGCCGACAATATCGTCGAACTCACTCTTGATCGA
This sequence comes from Ancylostoma ceylanicum, assembly GCA_000688135.1. Taxonomy (NCBI): domain Eukaryota; kingdom Metazoa; phylum Nematoda; class Chromadorea; order Rhabditida; family Ancylostomatidae; genus Ancylostoma; species Ancylostoma ceylanicum. The sequence goes on from JARK01001521.1 coordinate 394,130, forward strand.
ATGAAGCTCCCTATAGGGTGCTGGGAGGAGGAAAACAAAGGATTCACATCTCTATCAAATTTTGATAAGGTCACTGTCCCGGAAATCGAGGGAGCTGAAAGATCCAGTTGGTTGAAATCTGGGNGTTTCGCTGACGGTGGCACGCCGACAATATCGTCAAACTCACTCTTGATCGAATGAAGCTCCTTATAGGGTGCTGGGAGGAGGAAAACAAAGGATTCACATCTCTATCAAATTTTGATAAGGTCACTGTCCCGGAAATCGAGGGAGCTGAAAGATCCAGTTGGTTGAAATCTGGGGTTCTGAGGGTCCACCGCCAAAATCATCAAAATTTTCAGGCATTATAGGACCTTCCACTCTCAATTCAATGAGAATTCGTTTCCAGCTCTTAATACCTTCCAACTATTATGTAAGCCGATTTTTTGGACGCTCTCAGCCATCTGAAAACGGAGCGTGCCAAAACACCAATGCTTTAAAAGTGATCGTTAGATTTGCGGTGGCCGCGAGCCAGAACCAATTAGAAATATCCTGTGTTCTATGCAAATATTGGAAGTAATAATATAGTGCTAACAAATAGATAAGTATATCTCCCAGGAAGAAACAGCAACCTAAAAAAAGTTGAAGAAATAGTAGATGGCAAGGTGTCACCATAATTTTGGGCCACCCTGTATAGTACAGCTGGCCTATCCTCTCAAACGCCTCATCCTTACACAAGAATTATTCAATCAGAGGGCAACTCAAAAGCAAAACCGGGACACAGGCTGACCGGTGCTCACCTCGGCTTTCGACAATGCTGTCGAGGAAAAGACCGCTAATGGCGAGACTGCACTTCCGGTGATCTTTATATGTGAGCAGTGTCTCAAAGGCAGCACCCACGATAATTTTCATGCCGGAAACTTTGAATGCTTTGGCGTCTGAACGATAGTCCCAGCAGTTCTACGCAAGTAGCACCACCAGAGGCATCCGCATTCTCGAGATATAACAAGTTGAACATGGGATCCGGGGATCCCCAGGCGAGTTGTAGCGGAGTGCGAATCAGCTGTTCTCTGCCACAGTCGGTCACTTTTTCAAAGATAAATTCGTTGCTCATGCTCATTTCGGAAGGCTTTACACTGTCATAATCTGATTCCTTCTATTTACATCCCTTCAATCGTTGATCGGTCATATCATTACTTCTTTTACTCAGAATTTTCAAATTTCCAATTATGGTATGAATTCCTCTTTGTTAACTCCTTATTTTTGACCAGAATTTTTGTTTCTTTTCTTGAGGTATGTTTCTGTAGTGAACATTCTATTTGCTTCTCGTTTGTGCTTGTTCTCTTCCAGAAAAGCTGTAAAATTAGTCAAGTTTCCAGTACCGCCAAGAAATTCGCCGTCAACAGAAGGAGCGGTATCGACTTTCTTGATCTACTCCATCCGCACAACTCAGCCACCTTGCTATAATGCAGTAAATTAGTAGCATCCGAGAACCATTTTACCATGGGTTCTGACACAATTGATTCTTTTATGTGTGCTCCCCATAAGCAAAGACCCAAGATCATGCTAAAATCTTGGTGACAAATTTTTTCGTGGGTGCTGCCTTTAACAACGCGCCTGCATATCAAATCTGCACAGATCCTGATATAGAGTCAGCTCGTTCGTGATGGCGATACATTCATCTTTCCGGTTCATTTTTGGGCTCCTAGCGGCAATCCAACAGGCTTCTAATGTTTCGCCGGCTATTATCCCAGTTCTGTGGAAAAAAATCGAGACTCCAATTTGGTGCCAGAGTTTTCATGACTCAGTCTGCGATGCCTTCCCAGTGCGGTAGAGATTTTTGATTTGTTGAGCCCATCCAGATGTTCTTTTATCCGCATGCAAAGGGTTCGTCCCTTTTCTATTAAGTATTCATCCCCGCAAGTCAGGAAAGTAATGAGATAAACTACTCTCGACATCATACAGTCACCACTTCGTCGACATGGACAGATAATACATTAGGCATTGTGCAGAGCCTATCGTACGCGCGATTGCGGACTAGCTGCCATTCCAAGTTCGTTGGTGGTATATCACCAACCCTGACCACATCTTGTAGACCCTCCTTACGAAGACTTCTTCTCACTGCGCTGCTCATTTCATCTGAAATGAAGGGAAGACAAAACGGAATCTTGGCAGAAACAGCTGAAATAAGAAACCACAGGAGTTAAAGGCTCTACATTCATAAAAAAACTTATTAGTTCTTCTTATTGTGTCGAATGAATCATATGCATCATTCATCTCAAAGTGTACTGTAAACCCACTTAGGCGATTCTCTGATCTCTATTCAACGCATCCCATACACTCTATTATAGTAAACTACCACTAAATTGAATTTCCGGTTTTGTGGCGGCGATAATCCGACGATTCCGTGCAGTTGATGGCCACCAAGGGCGTTCGCAGTGCCGTTCCATGCGCATAACGTTCCAAACTCCAATGGCCCACTTCTCAGTTGTTCACTTATGTATCTTCTGCCATGCTTTCATTGTGGGCGATGTTCAGCCCGCTGCGCGACTACACTGCGCTCTCGTGTGCGTAATTGCTCCTCCGTGTGGTACTTGACATCTTGACATCTTCACCCAACACACGGAGAACTCCCGTTTCGAGCGATCAACAATGGGAAAAAGAGTCGGGTGTCCAGTACGCGCAGTTGTGTTTGGCACGGTGAAGAATAGTTGCTGCGCGGTCAGGTGTCGTACTATGGTATGGAGTTTTTCACGTAGTGTGAGAATTTCCCACACATCGCCAGCTGACCTCGAGAGTTCCCCTGATTTTGTCGAGGGCACTCTTGCTGTGTTTAAGTAGGCGAAATGCGGACGACCTTCATGTTTTGCGCTCCACTACGTTTTTCTATTGGCATTCACGCTATGTGCGTGTGATAGCACACTCTTATTCGTGCACCCTCAAGACGTGCCACTTATCCTTCGAATTTTCTCCCATTGCCGATTCCAGATTTCTTTTCCTAGCCTTCAATGAGAGCTCATAAGTGTGGCTGAGACGAATTTCGTCTCTGATTTTGATCAAATCACATGTGCTTGCACATAAGTTCAAAAGAGAAATTCTCACTTTTCAGGGCAATTTATACTGGATACGTGCGACTGACGCGCGTGCGGCTACATAATGAAGAATAGGGGCCAGTCGCATCGCAGTCGCATAGCAATCGCACGCGCTTGCGGCCTCGCGACGGCCGCGCATTCTNAGTTGAAGAAATAGTAGATGGCAAGGTGTCACCATAATTTTGGGCCACCCTGTAGTGAAGTCGTCTGTTCTTCTCGGAGTGTTGTCAAAAGTACAGTTTCAAGTCAGCTACAATTTGTCAAGAACAAGTACAAATTGTAAAGGGTGTTTCATCGAAATTGATAGGTATAGATAAGGGAGTGGAGAAGAAATTAGGTGTTCCGAAACAGGGGTAGATTTCTGATCCACAAGTATACTGAAATGTACTACATGTCGGAATGGGAGTGATTCTGGCGCCGTGTGCATTATTGGGACTACCCAGGGTAAACATGTCAAAACCACACAAATTCACCCATCGTTAGCCCTGACATCAATGCGTTTACCTTGGGTGTTCCCAATGATACATTCAGGCCCTATTCTATGTAGGGTTAGCTCAAAGTGTTATACAAGATCAAGGCTAATTTAGATCCCACGGATATCCGATAATGTGAAGAACGTGGATAATAAGGACTACACTGAGGCTGACGAGACCAAAGACGCTGAGGTTCTGCTCACCCTGACGAAGGTGGGTTCTTTTGCTTCGATGCCTTGGATTTTTTTCAGAGATTATTCGAGTTGTTTGCGCACTTCCATTTATTTTATCACTCATTTGTCTATTTTCTTACCCATCATCTACTTTTTTCACCGTGGAAGTTTACTGGATATGTCCTAACAAGAAAGTGGTGACTCAGAAGGAAAGCTTATTAGTCACTCTGGTGCATATTCTTCAAGTAGAATGACCCCATATCGATGACGATCTCATTTTATGGATACCAAAAAATTTATCCATGATGTCCTAACTCCATAGCACATATTTGCTAATAGCTGCAGCTGGGCCCTATTAACACCACTTTATTTATTACTACTTACAAATAGAAGTGTGTTCCAGTATTTCAAGGCTTTTCGTGTTCTATTGTTTAAACGTGCACAAAAATTCCCGTCAAATTCCCCTGAACGTGAGGAATAAGTTAATAACATTAGACGAGGAACATGAGGAAAACTCAGCATTCTGGATAACTCTCCTCTATGGATTACGTTTTTCAGTATGAAGTATCGTGGTACCAGTGTTACGGTCACGACAACATCCCACATTTTCCCATGCCAAAATTTTACGGAGCTGAAGACGTCACCGAACCAGGAACGGGCATTCTTGCCCTGGAGGACCTCACCGATCGTGTGAAAGCCATGGAATTATTCCCTGGATTTTCGATCACCCAGGTAGTTTTTTTGGAAACAGTGCTGTAAGAATTTTCTCGAACAATGTGCACATATTGCTGCTATAAATATCAAATATTACATTATAAAGTGTCTTTAAGCTGGAAAGGATCATGGATGCTCTTGCTGGTTTTCATTATCACTTCATTTCCAAGAAGGATCAATCCTGGGTTCCTCAGTTCGATCGCACCTCAGAAATCGACGGGGAGTTCCAAGACTTACAGGTGAGCACTTGTTTTCAACAAAAAATTGCCGATTTGATAGGAAACATTCTTGTTTGCCAGGACATCGCTGATTCTGGAAACATGTCATCATTCGAATCTTAGAAAATATTTATGTTATTCCATGGATAAAAAAACCATGATCGTTTCACCTAGAATCATTCTTGAGCAAAGCTCTATAGTTCCTCTTGTGTAAACTGAACGTGGAAAAATTGCTAGGACTTACGGGAATTTTTCGTAACAGCTCAGTAGTAATCTGTTGCAGTTCGACACGGCTATGGTCTTTGAGAATCTTCGACCGGATTTATTCAAAGGCAAAATTACAGCTATGAAGGAGTATTTCAGTATTGAAGCGGCAATTAATGCGCAATATTCATTCGAAGAACTGGGTAAGTTCCCTTCTCTCCAGAAATTTTGCTTTCATAGAGAATTCCGGTACATATTCACATCTCGATTGGCCTTGCACTCTATGTAGATGTGGTCATTTAATGATCAAAGATCGAGCCTCAGTAGCACGATGCTTCCATTTCAGATGTCCCTCCAGTCCTTGTACATTTTGACATGAATCCTACGAATCTGCTCTGGGATCCGGATTTCAGCAAGGTACGTGCATGAACCCCTAAGGGTGGACCTCGATAAAGAAAACAAACATTTATGGTCTGGCAATCCAACATTGTCGGGATACCAGACGCATAGAAAGAAGATATTTCAGCAGGATCCTAGACAGAACGAAAATTTGAAACACACATTTTCCCCATTTTGCTGCATTTTAAAAGTTTCAATAGTAGAAATTCCCGTAAAGTTATATCCACAAATCCCTGTTCACCATCCTTTTTCAGCTTGTGGCTGTGATTGACTTTCAATTGCTTCACGTCGGCAACTTTGCCGAGGACATCGCAAGGATTCTGATGCTGACGATGACGCGGCAGCAACGGTGGAAGAACACTGATTTGTGGGTTTCCTCAAACGTTTCAATGATTCTGGATCAAGTTTTTACGCAATCCACGATTTCAAGCTCTAACTAGAGAAGTTATCTAACAAAGTACTACATGGGTTCTAAATATTATTAAGTTGTGAGTAGTACTTATAATGGCATTATAACACGGCTAGTGATTTGTGATGACTTCATCTGGAGTTAAAATGAGACGAGTTTGACTAAACGTTCCTCCTCTTTCTTAGAATACCTCAAGCTTTATTGTCGCGAAAAGGGACTGATTATTACATATCACCGTATAATTCTGTTCTTGTTCTTCTTTGAGCACTTTCATTTGTAATTAAATGATTCATTCATTGGCTACACCTGAAGGTGCACTATACACGAGAGATTGTCCTCAAAAGACAGAAAGAAAGAGCAGAAAGAAGAAACATCCACTTTCACTGAATGAATTCCATGATTTGTTCGACAAAGGTCCAATTTATCACGTTGAGGGTCTTTTTCTCTTCAAATAGCATTGTCCTCCTTCCATATTTTCCCCGCTGGATCTCAGCTTGTGTGGTAGCTCCTGTCAAAGTTGTGACATGATTTTCGTCATAGGTGTGAAACCAACGATTATGTGGACGAGCAAGGTGTTCCCACGTGCAGCTGTCCTGGAATAATCCTTGAAGATGACGTTGTACTCAATTCACATTCATCACTATTTCAGGTTGCTCAAACGCTACCATGACACACTGTCATCATTGTTCAACGGGAATCCCCCATATTCCCTGGAAAAGGCATGTTCTCCTATCTAGGTGTAGTTTTTTTTTCTTATCAACTTTGCTGTTTTAAGGTTCACGAGGCCTACGATCGAATCTTCGTCTTCTCATGGAATTTCGCCATATTTGCCATGGGTGTCTACTACAATATGTACAAAAACCTTGAGAAGGACGATGCAAAACTAGCAGAAATCCGTGACGAAATCATCGACAGAGCATACGGAACGGTGGTGGACGTGGAGCGACTATTGCATTCACGACGAAGTCAGAAAAGTGACCGAAATGAGGTGAAAGGCAGCAAAGCATCACCTTGCACCATCCTGAAAAATCACGAAGACACTGTTGTATAGCTGCTTCTCAACTGTTATTTTTGTACATCGAGTTTCAGAAAAAATTGCCCAGAGTGTGTCACTTGCATTTAGCCTTCTAACTTATGGCGCTAAATATCGCTGTAACAACTTCTAATTTTGCTCCATTTCCCGGAATATCCTAATTTTTTTCCATACTCACTTGAAGCATTGTGCCTTTTGTCACAACTCCTGGATGAGATCAGTGCAGTCAGTTCACTTTTTACTGTCTTTGTACATGGATTCGACTGATACGAACATATTCTCTTAGTCTCTCATTCCTAACTCGTATAATTACTTGTGTAGCGAAGATCCTCATTGTTCTAATCCTAGGTCTCTTAAATACTACATAATTGCATGTAGGGCACTAAAATATAGCATATGTTCCAGAGAGTAGTGCTTGCCAGGGTCTGTGCATTGACATTGTTCATTGGCTTTATACTTGTACTATATTATACTTGTACCATACCTTAAAATATGTAGATCGCCAATAAACTTTAAAAAATGTGAAAAAAGATTTGCTGCAGCTCAGTGACGTGAAAAAAGATCTACAGCAGTTCAGTGACCTGTACTTCGATGCAATTTTCAAAGAGAATTAAAAAACGAAGAGAAATTACTGCTAAACTTTACTTGGGCGTAGGACATATCTGGCGTGGGCGGGGCGAACGGGATCTGTGATTGGCTGATCGGGTGGGTCGACCATTCGCAGGGTTCAGCCGCGCCGCCGTTTTCAGTTATAACGCTTTACATCCGGCGCTGGTATTTAGGAATATAAGAGAGCAGGAAGGATGCAATATATTTTCGATCCTTTTGCTTTCCGTTGAGAACCTGGAAACTCCTGGATGCTGCTAAACGTGCTGCGCATAAACCACGCGTCTGTGAAAGAAACGCAGCGAAAGCAAAAAAAAGTAAGGGGGATGCGTTCCCCTGTAACATCTGGAAGCCAGGATTTGATCCAGAAGAACTCCGTTCTCTTAAACAGAACAAGGCAACTTTGATTCCGACAGAATACTCATTTGGTTGGATAACAGTAGAATAATTACAGCTATGCTGCATTCCTAACTTCCCTAATTATACGAGGATTCCTTCCTATACACCTGCAAAAGATTGTCAAAGTGTTATATAGTCTATTCCACACACGACGATAGTTGAGTAATTGCGCCCATTATCTGTTTTTCTTCTCACCCTCTCCAGTCGCTGCACTTTTTCCCGCGTTCTTTTCCTCTCTGACATTGTTGCAACTATCGTCCCCGGCGGAACGCACTATACCTGGCTGGACCGCTGCTGGCAACTGGAAACTCCTGGATTTACAGACGAAGCCTGAAAAAGTGCTCAATTTCGCCTTGTAGTAGAATGAGGCTAGGTAATGAACCATGCTTGAATGGAGTTGCTCATTCCAGCAAAATTTCCCATTCAATTATCCAGCCCATATCACTCGCCCAACGGTTTTTCCCATTCTCTACTTGCACCACTGAGAGTAAATCCTAGTAGAATGTCCAGCATTACATTGAAAATCGATAGATTTAATATTCTGATGGGGAAGCAAATTGTGCAGACCGGCTGTATCGTGCTGGCCATTAGGCACACATCTGGTTTACATTGCTGCTATGATTACTGCGTTTCGTAACGTCTACGTCTCCGTCCGAGGTTTGCTATAATATTTACTCAATTACTATCAATTTTACTCGATTAAGCTCAGAAGAATACCTCTTAGTAGAGAAATCTCATTAGGAGAAGAAAGGTAAGACGGCAGTAACTGCAAGATCAGTCACGAAACCTGTTCTCAGTTTTAATTCATCACATGGAATTATTGTTACACTGTGACTCACAAATGATTCCCTTTGTGACTCACTGTTTATGACTCACTGATTCTTCCAAATCACAAGTGATTCTCCTTACTAGCAATTACAAGCTGAGCTTCTTGAAGCATTGCCATATTCACCAATGAATTCCTGACGTATTTATCCTGCAGAAGCTGTCCAAAAGTCCTTCCACGTTTAAGCTTGCGGCTCCAATTCTAAAATTTCATCAAATGAGCAGGTTCACGGTTCGCGGTGACGTGGATCGGTTGCCAGAATGTTCGCACGTTTTCCATCGAATTTCGCCTACTTTCGAATGACAAATCGCTCTTATGCGACAGATGATCACTTCGCTTTGTGGGAATCGCGCTGCCGTTGTATTCTGGTCAGGTTCCTCCAGTTAAGCTATGGTTTTCGGCCTATTCAGAAGGTCAGGTGAGTAGTTAGCAGCGATAATCCTAGCAGAAGTGAATTCTTTGGATTTCACCATCAGCTTCATTAGTTGTGGATTTGCCAGAGAAAGTCATTGAATAGGAACTTGTTCGCACTCAGTTTTCTTTTCGGTTTTCTGATGTAAATATACATCAATGCAATGTTTTGAATCTTAAATTAGGCAAAGTGACTGTAGCTATTTCCGATTGCTCTTAGTTAAACCTTAGCATAAAGGTATCACTCTTATTTTTCCAACAGTTCCTCTAAAATTTATTATAAAATGGAAATCGCTTTTACAATTGATTTGACTGGAGGTGTATCTCCACATATGCCTGAGTAGCGATTTTCATGAGACTGAAGCAAGTCAAATTGAGTGCTGTTCCGAATAGCTTTGAGTTTTCAGCTGCTCGAAAACTCGACAATTGTAAGGATAAAAAACCGAGTGATTCTAGCTATGTATCTCCATAGAAGCAGGCTCAGGATCGAGTAGCACATTGACCTGAGGATGTTTTCTTCTTTTCTCATTGCCAGCCTTAGAAGATCTTTTCTACTTCTGAGCCAACCAGATTTTCAGGTGGAAAAGCATATTCCTGGCTGACCTTTCGACTGATTTGTCGTCTTCGAAGGCCCAAAAGTAACTAACGGTTATTATGCGTGGTCGAAAAAGTCAGACACCTCCAAAACTGCCAGAGTTTGGTGTAGTTGGCGGTTTCAACCACAAATAGTAGCCATTAGGCAGTTTTAGAGCTCTGAAGACGACAAAGCGGTCGCAACATCAGGCCAGAAATAAACATTTTCGCTTAAAAACCTGATTGGCTCAAAAGTAGGAGAGATTTTCTAAGAAATCTGCCCAGATTCAGCGAAGGGAGAACTTGGAAGTTGCTATGCTTAGACTTTAGAAAAAGACTCCTTTTGAAGCGAACACCAAACCGTTAATCACACTCAACGTTCTGGCATAAAGGCAAGCCACAGATGACAGACATCACTAAAATACTTGCTCAAAATTTTTAAAGGATCCTTTCGCTGAAAAAAAAAACAAAGGTATTCATTGACATTGAGCTGCGTGAAATATTCCTAACCATGCCGGTGTAGGGTAATAAGTTGATCTTACTTTGTCCATTATGGTCTTACTGTTTTGCGTACTAGTGCATGATTCTGTGCTATCGCTATGAATTGTGAGCACGAATGGTGGACGAAAGAGGGATTTCCTCCTCTTCATTTTCAGGGCACTAAAATAATACTACGTAATAGATTTCTCCGGGAATTTGAGAGAGTTACCCAAGCATGGCTCTTTTGAAAATATGGAAATTCACACAAGAAACAGTGTCATTACGTTGATTGAATTAGTCATGAAGAGATCACGCCTCTTCGTAATCGTCTCCGTCAAGTGTTAGTCTTCTCGCCCCCACATGGATCGAAAAGTAGTCGAGATATTATAGGATAAGCAAACATTACGGCTAGTACAGCATTACACAAGTTTCTTGCTGTCATTTCCAAAGATTAATAGCCCCAGGAAATCTGGGCGATGTGACGGTTTCTGGATGAAGGTGAAGCTCGTGAGGTAAATATAGGGGTTGTAGCAGATTAACAGGGAAACGATGGGCACCTGGTAAAATACGTATTTCCGAAAAATGCATAGTCATGTAGTTGATTGGAGCAAGTGGAGATTTGGTTTATGACTAGGTTTATTCTTTTTTATTTATTTATTTTTTTATACTTATTTATTTATTTGCTGCACACTAAGTGCACTACAATCACTGGAACAAGATGAAACGCAGAACAACATCAGATTAAATGCGAATAATCGCTCCATAACCAGATTCTACTTGAAAGTCACTTAAGGGAAAAACACACAAAAAACAGCATAACTGTTCCGTTCCTGCAGCAGCGGGATAGTGCGAATTCACCTATTTATTTATTTAGTATATCATACAGGAAACGCAAATAGTAACAAATCACAATAGCGATGTCGAGAAGAGAGTGGAATGTTCCATTAAGCAGGAAATTATGGCACCGTAGAAAAAAGATGGCGAAACATTCGAATGACAATAAAAAAACCGTGGAAATTGTTGTTGAAACCGTGAAAGTTGTTATTTAATCTTGAAAAACAGTGCCATTGCTCTTGGAATAGTGTTCTCTGTTCCTGAAAGTGAGCACTGCAGCTAACAACTACGTTTAAAAAATGAAATAAGGATCAGTGAGCTCAGCGCTTCTTTACCTTTGAGCAAGTGGTTCGAAATTTTTTGCTTGCCGTGGAATCAGGAGCTCTGGTAGGGAAAAAAACGATTGTTGTCGAATAGTAATTTCTATGCGATTCACGCTTTCGCATAATATAAAACATTCGAGGAAATTATCGTTTATTGGTCACGAATGTGAGAATCACGAAATTTGAGAGCGGCTACCAAATTTTGAATGGCGACCATCGTATTGGTTTTATGTGTGTTCGCCATATTTTTGTGTAGCCGCATAGCTGTTGTTTGCTTTCATAACATTCTTAAAAGCACCCCAGATGATAAAAATCTAGAAGTTATGATAACAATCAATGAAACTTTCACGAGACAACCTCCGCTTCTGATTTATACTTCCCTAATTATAAGAGGAGTCACTCCTATACACCTGTTTTACACTGTATTTTCCAAAGTGTTGTGTATGGACACGACCGAATTTTTTTTTGACAACCACTCATTCGTCCTTTTTCTTCCAGGGCGGAAATTTCTGTATGTTTTTCGAAACTGAGAAAATCGACAAGCTTCATCAATAAATCGATAATTGAATCGACAATATCCGCGAAAAAGTGCCCAAGGGCCTGTATGGAATTAGATGATGTCCCATAACTCCGAGCTCGTTTCTTCTTTTGTTTTTCGCCTCGTTCGCAGATGCCACCTCCTCGCTTGAATTTCGCGCCACGCGCGTCTACCAGGTTTTCAAAAAAAAAAAATTATGGTTGTTGCTATGTTTTATAAAAAGATTTCCATTACTAGTTGCGTTTAGTAAAACGGCGTCCCCACGATGTGACCCTAGTTGAGCGTCAATGGCTCTTTCGCTTTTATAAGTTATCCAACAAATACTCGAGTAATTCAAGGTAAAGTCGGCTTTAATGTCTGCTCATTTCGTTAAATTTGCTCGTGACGAATAGAATATTTTCGGCTCAAGACGCTGCAACGAAGATATCTGATGTAAGAATTTATCCCATGATTTCATGGTCTAGAATGCATCATAAAAAACCGAAGGTGATGCAGTAGACAGGATGGGGATCGCGTGACGAGTTCACACCTCCGCGATGTAAACAGCCGGATTAGAGCTCTTCAGATTAGTAGATCTCATTCCACTCGATCATACTCGCTTTTACTCACCTTCTACTCTGTGCATTCCATTGAAACATGTCGACATCTACAACAAATGGCATTACATTCGGCGATTTTAGTCTAGACACTTCGCAGTTTTCTGAAATGTTCAAAGGTCAGGTTCTAGTTTGAGGACATTTTCATATGGGATTTTTCCGCGAAAGCGGTTAAAAAAGTTCTAACTATGCTGAATTTTGATTGCTAGAATGAAAGAATGTGAGAAAGCCCATTAATAACCAAAAAGTACTAATTATTCACTTGTTGGTTCCTAAGGGTAAGCAGTAAAACATAAATTTTAAGAACATTAATTTCCATCCTAATTCCATGCCATCGGAAGATATACACGTTTAAAGGTTTACAATACAAAAAAAGTACTGTTTGGCTCATGTCCAGTACTACAGATGTTAAGGCAAAGCTCTAAATACGTTGCAGCTACAGCTCTGGCAACCAATTCCAAGAAGGGCTAGGATTACTCAAGTAAACTACACATGTTTCTATACCAGTATGCACACTCTTTGCACTGACATGATGCGCTAAATGAAGAAAACTTCACTGAAATAACTAACTAGTCACCCTTACTTCAATCAAAGTCCGTCTTTCTAATTTCAGGTGGCCTGGATCGCCTCACCGGAGAAAATGAGGAAGGAAGAGGGAACGAGAGACAAGACGTCCCGGAAGATCCCGAGGTCAGTTCTATGGATACTACTACTTTTTTCTTCACGAGTAACGTATTGCCTGTGCTCCATTTGCCTGGGAAGCATGCATCTACGCAGTCTAGTCTTTAAGATTCGTCGTTCACATACATCAACTCATTGCACATAAACAGCTTTAAAGAGAGTGGATATGTGGAAAACTGATCCTGGCCGATTTTTTCCTATACTTTTGCATTTTCTGACTCTAATCATGGCGAAACTCTTTTAGAATAGATCAACAGAAATATAGAGAAAAAAGAAAAGTGGATTATTTTGATTATTGGATGATCCTTCTGAACGCACACGCGTCCTTATTCCCTATGAATTTGTTTTCAGTAGAAGCATTACCACTTTCTTGGGGATTTAAACCTTGATAAATCCCAACATATTTCAGCAATATCTGCATCGCTGAGCTGTTTATTGAGATCGCTGCTGGGAAAGTTTATTACATTGTTAAGTAACAACAGTTGCGAAATCTTCCACGATTCCACACAGATTCTGGAATTTTACAACACCACTACTTCCAAAAACTGATGTTTTTTTTCTAAGGCTAGTTAAATTTAGCTACTAAGTACGCGAAAAAAAATGGCGAAATTCTGAGATAAAAGTGTGCGAAAAGTTGTGTACTCATATATTCAGAAGAAAAAAGCTTTGAAACAGTAATGAAAAGTCATCTCTTCGGCGCCCGTAGCAAAAAAAAATCAGTTTTCAGCTGGTGACGGGGCGGTTTTCCTGCTGTTCTAATTCAACACTTCTGAAGCTCCTTTCTAATCTGCGTTTCCACACCTGCGAATCCCTTCTACTAAAAATTTTCACTTCATTTTGCGATGGATTATGTAAAATATGCCTGTTTCGTGGCGTAACTTCCGGCTACTGGTCTGAATAGTGCTTGACAATGCTGCTACTACTTCTGCTCCCAATAAATGTTTACTGCCAGACCTCTGGCCATTGAAGTTTATGGCAACGGTTTCAATTACCAAGCATTTTCGTTGCGCACACTCTCCAAACTACGTTTCTCCATCGATTCGCTCTCAAATAATTTCAAATTGCTTCTACTTGAAAATTGTCCTGACAATTGGTCTATGGACTGTTTTCCTCGATACTTCAGAAAACATCATGCTTGGCTAGTGATATCAAGAAATTATGCTTTGTTTTTGTGCGGTCATTTTATCTTGTTTTCTGGTCGACCTGGATCTGCTGGACCCACATGTTTTTGATATGCTCTGCCTACGTAGGGCCGAATAAAAACCGAATGATTTATTTTTTGGCCACTGAACCGGTGACTACTTCGAAATTTTAAATATTAGCCAATGAAAAAAAACCCTACGCACTTTCTCACCCCTTCTTCCGAACTGCCTCACTTTCTATTCAGGGGGGGGGGGTTCAACATTCCAATCTCCACTGATTCATGGTCGATCATTTCGGATTCAGATTTAATTAACTTGTCATTCGGTCCTCACTATACATATGACGTTGGGCAATGGGCCTGACTGCATCATTGTGATTACCCTGGGTAAACGTGTTGATGTCTTTGCTAACGAGGGATAAACTTGTGTGGTACTGGTTCGCTCACCTTGGGTCGTCTCAATGATGCATCCGGCGCCTGGATAGCTTAGATACCAATGGAGCACACCCGTGGCGGACACTGAAAATAGGTGGAAGGGGAGGGGAGGGGGATGAGAGATAAAGTCTGGGATTTTCGACACTTTGGGGACCCACATAGAGGAACGAAATTACAAAAAAATTTCAATTTAAATGTTAGGTGATCAACAATCAATATTCACAAAATAGTAATAGAATTAGACAATTGGAAACTACCATGTTTTTTTTCTTTTTCCCATACATTTTCATCTAACTGTATACCCTCAAATTACTCTCATCGAAGCCAAAAGAACCACATACAGAATGAAGTGGGTAGTATGAAGATTGCTAAATATAATTTATCAATTTTTTTATTGGAAATTACTCTTAGCATGAAACTTTTTGGACGCAATCCATCGCAACTTCATCGAATATTACCTTATCTGTCCGAAGTTAATAATTTATACCATATTTCGTGCAGAGTTAGCGAACGACCTCAATCCTTAATGGGTACTTGCTTGTGAGAATATCTCCAACAAAAATCGTGAACTACTGTGGAAGGGAATGAAGAATTGATGTGTGCCCGGAACAACATTAATGAATGTCTTCGAAACTTCAGAATGGTATCTCCTCCGGAAATGACCGCTAAATTCTCCTGTGAACATTATCCGTTCGCACCTTATATGACCAATCCTTCCAAAGGGAACGTTGATTTAACAGAAGAATTTTATTCCTTTCTCTACTGAACGCGATGTTCCATGGATTTCTCAGAATGTTTTTCATTTACACGCATTCCGGCAGCATGAATTTACGGATTTCTCTTATGATTTTCTGGACAAGAATAGTGGATGCGTGGGAATTTTGCGCTGCTGAGTATTGCTCATCCGTTGAATAATTCCAGAAGAAATATTAGGGAGCGTGTTGCTGGGGAGAATTACATACCTTTTTTCTTTAATTCATTTTATGAAACTGAGTTAGTTATAGAGACATTTATGAGTTTTCTGCACGTACTACGTATACTGCTTTCTGGAAGACAGTCCTGAATGAGGACTGTACCACTTTCCTTGGAATTAGAACGGCTTCTCCCCTTGTGAGCTGAATCTATATCTTCTTGGATATCTCCTTCTTTTAGTGGTTCACCATCGATAGTAAAAAAATAAACTTTTATCTTTGCATGATTTCTTAGAACAGCTGAGAGATCCTCGTTAATATTAAATGCTTTATTTATTGTAGATTCATCTATGATCTCAAATTTGAAATATATTCATTTATTTATTATTTGTTCAATACACATCATCCACAATTCTTTTACTGTTTGTTAATTTTTTTTGATTTTATTTATTTATTTGGTTTTGCGGTGGTCGTTGAAGTGCACACAAAAAAATCCGTGAAGGATTCGTGCGCATCCAATATTCCTTCTCTGGAATTTTCTCCAAAAAATCGACTCGAGAGCGCCAACAGGCCATTACCTACAATATTTTCGCTTTCTGTTGCTTTTTTCGCTGTGGCCTGCACACCTCACCACTTAGTTATCTTGGAAGCAGTGGCCACTTCCGAAGCAATCGTATGGAGGTTCCTAGATATAGGCGAGTTTTATGTACAGGGTGTACTATGCATAGAAGCAATTCCATGAAGGAGGGAATTTTCACGGCAAGTAGAGCCTCGATTTTCCCAGCCACCAAATTGTAGCTACCGTGATTTGATACGTTTTATGGATGTCGCGCCATGCTTGGAAAGATTTTTCGGTAGAATTGTAGTTTTCTCACCACTCCAACTCTAGACTGGTATAATTAATCACACCATGGATTCAATTTCAAATCACCGACGGCTATTCCTCCCGAGCGTACCTCTTGACCTCTTGTGTCTCGCAAAAACGCATCATTATAAATGTAATAGATGTTATTTCTGTGAGCTATCGGATTTTGTTGGCATCGTTTTTTGAAGTTTCCTAATTCCATTGCCCTTAATATCGGTGCGCAGTTTTTAAGAGAAAAAATGAATTAAGGATCAGGACTTCTTTGAATTTTTGGATGATAACTTATTAAATCACATACATAAGTTCACCAATAAATAGAGCCTCGCCCACGTAGTGGAATGATTTAGTATTTACTGTGCTTAGGACCGAATAAAGCGTTAGATATGTTCGAATCCGAAAGTTCGACTTCGACTAAGTTGAAATTTCAGACTTCCAGAGAAGAGAGGGAAGTTCAAATCTTGAAGAGTTATAAGAAGCGGGTAATGGCCTTCTGTTTGGTCAACATTCAAATTTCTCGGATCGGGTTCTACATAGATTGGCAATTGAATTAGTTAGGTTTTTCGGTTTTTATTTTTTCTAAGTTAGCTTATGATGGAGTCTTGCTCCATTGTTAACATTATCGTCCCAACTAGACGCCAATGCTGCAATTCTGAATCTAACGTCATCGAAGAGAATTTAGCCTACCAAGAAGAGAAGAGTTAACGTGCAGTTTTCCATCAAACATGGAGTACTTTTGAAGCTTCCTAGGATTGACGGATTATGGCTTACATGGTGGTTATTAATAATGAGAATGAAGCCATTCTAATACCGCACCAGTAGCCAGAAATCGTCAACCACTGAAAAAAAAGCTTCGTGAGATAGATAAAGGAAATTTTTTTCCAAGTTTAGTATAACCCTCCGAGCTCTACGGAGGTTCAGGACGCGAAAATGCTTTAGTGCGCGTTTTTTTTTTGCAATCCATAAAATGCATAATGGCTATTGTTCAACTGAATTGCTGCTTTTAAAATATTCACAGCCATTCTCAGGAATGAAGATTAGGCGATTTCCCACGCATTCTAAGAAATATTCAGATGAGTTATCCCAAAAGTCTGTTCTCTGCGCATAATTGATTTTCTTTTCAAAACAGCTTTGTTGCTGATCAAAGAAAGGAAACCGTTGAATCCTAACCAGGAGTTCACCTTGGCAACATCTGTAGAGCCAGTGAATGGTCCTCATAGTTCCTAGTTTTCGAAATCCTGGAAATGTGTGCATAAAACATATTGGAGTCGGATTTGGAGTGATTCGCTTCCATGTTTTTGTAGGAACTGAACGACATTTCTTAGATTATACTACAATTCTAGAATGACCTAAGCTCGATAGGTATGGAGCTGGTGGGTAAAGTTAACCTACAGTTTCTTTATCTTTGGATCTCATAAAATTTCCGTTCACTAAATGCTTGTAGAAAAAATATATACATGGGTCTCGGAGGGGCGGAGGCGTCTCCCCCCTACACCGAAAATGGGTCGCCGAATCCTCTAAATAACTTTACAAAATCAATAAAAACTTTGCATTAAAGCACATCTTCAAATATTCGTTTTTATTATTGGTTTCGAAAATAGGTTTCATTGACTATTTAATATTATAATTAAAATTTTTATTGATTTTATTTTCCATTCGGGTGCCCAAAACGGCGAAGACCCCATTTTTTTCAAACGAACCCTCTCTCCTCCCACTCATTTTCTGCGTCCGCCACCGGAGTATTGTAATATTAAATCTAATACAATAGTAGTAGTGATATAGTAACACTCACATATTGGTATAGTAATACTTATATGTATAATATAGTAATACAAAATCAACCAATATAGTAGAATGTTGCAGTGAAATTGATAAATTTGTGAGCTTTGTTGTACCATAGAACAACTCTAAGCTGTCTGGCCAGCCCGAGTAGACCGGATACTTCACCTCAACTTCCCCTCTCGTCACAGTTGATGGTGACTTGCGTGACATGTAAACGTACGTCACATCAATGGCCGTCTGCGCAACCCCAAGGCTCAACAGCGATCAGCCAGTAGCTCAGCTGAGCAGCTAACTTTTAGCCGTTACTTACTTTTTACCAAATTGTATGTGCCTTCCCCACACACGTGGACATCGTGGATGGTGTTTCCTTGAAATTATTTATAAATATTCGTTCCGGCTCGAGTAGTGCATCGAGCGCAGGTGTGCTTCTCGTGACTAATTTATCCAGGCGGAATCGGAACTCTGCTTCTGGAGACCACCTTTCCACCGAAGAACCGTTATGGGCGTGATGTCACTTCCAAGAAACTAGGAAGTGGAAACTATTTACAAGCACTTAGCTCATGAAATGGTAGTAATCACCTATTCCATGAAGCCCACGACTCTCGAGATCTCCCTTCAGTACTAAAAAATCTCCTGGATTTCCTAGAAATTCCTCTAATGCCTTATATTTTCACAGAATCCGAGAACTGTCAAAAGTTATACCAGCTAAATATGTTGAAAAAATATGAAACCACCCCATTGCACCATTCCAAAGTCTCTGAGCTTGAAAACAAAGGGACGTGGGCGTATTTTTGAAAATATGTTTTCCAGAAGAAAAAATGCCCTATGTTTCACCCTTTCTTTTTCCTGTATAGTCACATTGTTGGAATTGTTTAAGTACATGCACTTCCTATTTGTTACTTTTTTTGGGTAGCCCCCCCCCCTCGTCAAAATTCGTATATAAGCAGGGCCTTGGGTTTGAACTTCACTTTTTAAGGACGGTTTTCCGCTAACACGACTGACGTACATGTGCATATTCGACTCCCTTCGATTTCGCTGAATGAAAGTATTCGATATTCCAACTTGTTTGGAGGTCCTGTGCTTCCATCACCTTATAACTCGACCCTTCATAATTCGGCTACTTGGATCTCGACTCATGGAATCAGTGGAAACAGCCGCTCGAATCTTTTGTTTTGGGCGCTCTTCCCAATCTCAATTGCAAGGAATATAACATGATTAAGTTCCAATTCTCGACGTTTGAGGAGGAAATAACATATTTAAATCCAGATTTTAATCTCTCGGATCAGAAATTTTAAAAATATCGCTCATTTTCAATTTTGCCTCTTATATGGATTTTTACACACATTTGCATATCAGTTGCTGTCACGTGGATAACCCCTTAGATGCTTAGCTCTGAGAATCAGGGAAAGTTTCTATTTCAATCTTCATAGATCCAAGATAATGTGATATTTATGCTTCAATGAATATCTTAAAAATATGTTTTGTTTCATTAGAACAAACAAAGATTTACATATCTTAAGCACTTTTGCAGACATGAGAAAAATTCTGATACGAAACCAACTACATATGAGTGGATTTTTGAACCATACGTAGATGCATGCTATATTCTTTGCATGAAATGCCATATCCTTGCTGTATCTTGCTATGTTCTCGCTGTGCATCTTTCTGGTATAGCTTCTAGTAAATACACCATTCACTGAAGGATCTCTTTTTACAGGTTCTTGCAGCCCGTATAGAACAAGAAGAAAGAAGAAAGGAAAGGCATCGCAGAATGGAAGCGGATCGAGAGAAAATGCGGAGAAACATAAGAGAAAAGGTTGGTTTCTTCGTGGAAAAAAACGTGATGTCACGGTAGACATTACCAGCTATCCTTTGGTGGGCTTGTAACATGGATAAAAGAGGGAGCCGGTTAGCCTCTACTTGAGCTTGAACAACCTGAGGATCGTACAAAACAAAAGAGATGCCAAGCCTCAGAATGGATCTTCCAGCTGCCTATTTGGGCTATGATTTCCCTCGAGGTCTGATAGCTTCCAGTCAGTACTGACCTAATAAGGGTAAGACATCAACAGTTACAAAAAGATCCGGTCCTTCTACCATCTCTTCTCCTAGAAAGAATTTATATTGGCTAGCATATTCTTTTAGTAGCTTGGCATACAGTAACAAACTAAGATTGTAATGAAGTAGGAACAGAAAATATAGGTAGTAGGAGTCACTTATATGTAGCTAAACTTTAATTAACTTAGCTCCAAAATTTCCAATTTTTTTCTCAATTTCTAGACTTCAATTAGTCAATTTATCTTCCTGTCACTATGGTCCTTTATCTTTCTTGTCTATGTTTTCTTTATATGGCATGAGATATCACACACATCACCGTATAACCACTGGACAAATAATTGATCAAAATCACGGTAACTGAGAGTAAAAGTTTTTAAAAAGAAAAGCAGATAGAAGTCGTCAAAGTAAGCATAGTATAGCAAGTCAGTTAAAATCTTTCCAATGCTAAACATACACTACAAATCTGCAAGTTAGCAGTTGAAGAGCTGTAGCCACTTCTCTATAACCTTAAAAAGCACAAGCTAAGCTGCAACCTATCCTGCAACTCATTTACTATAATGAGTAATCAGTTAAAAATGCGTACGAGAGTGATAACAACGGCTCCTGCTCTATCTCTGGTAAACGAGTTGTTTATCCATAAACCGTATTAGAGTGTTTATGATATCATCCTTACCAGAAGCAGACAACTCATCGGGATTAAGATCAAACTTCTGCGGTTAGATAAGGAGCTGTTTTTAGCTATACACTGGGGGCTCACGTAGTTTCCTGCTTTTCTCTCAATTTATTCCCTAAAAGCATTAGGAATATCCCTGGCAAATTTCCGGTCTGTAGCCGTATAATGGTCAAAGAACTTCGAAATAGTATCGGTATCAAAACTGGGGATACAGAACACGAGAGGAAAAAAGAAAACTATACTTCACTGGATAATCTTACCATGATTACAGTACAACATCAAAAAGAAGGACGACGCAAACGAGCCAGTGGAGGGTCGAATAATGGGAAATCGTAAAACTCCGGAGCAGGTCGCTGTAGAACATCAACAAGAGGATGACAGTGAGTGAATCAGCTGATTGAACATGGATTCCTAGAATATCCTGAAAAAATTATCCTCCTCGCCCCTNTCGAATAATGGGAAATCGTAAAACTCCGGAGCAGGTCGCTGTAGAACATCAACAAGAGGATGACAGTGAGTGAATCAGCTGATTGAACATGGATTCCTAGAATATCCTGAAAAAATTATCCTCCTCGCCCCTCTTCAGCATTGGATATTCCAGGCATTATCGGCCAACTCGGACTAACGGAAACGCTGGAGAAGGCAAAAACAACGGTGAATGGAGCAATCGACACGCTGAAAGGCATCCTTAACATCGGTCCTTTCTCAAAGTAACTGTTTTACCAGTTATATCTGAGATTTTGTAATATATCCTGCTGGAATCGCTCTTCATTTTTCGGTTCTGTTATTCATACTTACCAATTCTTGGCTTGCTTCCAAGAGTTCATCAAAATTGCTAATAAGAATAATTTCGCTCGGTTAGCGGACACTACTTGTAATCTACTACGAATTCTCATTACTAGGTAGTACAACTGAAATATTTAATGTGTAGTGAATCACACAGTCCTTACTCATTTGTTGACATATTTATTCGAACATTGAAGTTTCCATAAATTGCAGAGTTCATAAAAATTCTGAAGCAGCGGATACATGTAAAACACGAGAAAAACCTGGGAATGAAAGGAAATGGAGAACTTTTCAGCAGGACAATTAAAGCATAGGAAAATTCTATTTGCATGAATTTTGAAATACCCGCAATGAAACTGTACTCAACCCATGGACCCATAGACACCTACATGTCGCCGCGGATTGATCCTGGATCTGTGTTCGGGTACTTGGCCCCTAGGGTCAGCTGGGATTTCGGGATAAAAAGATCCGAAATGTTTTCTTCAGAAAAATCTGTCATGGTGTCTAAACATTACCCGATCAACAGTGTTTGTCGTACATACATAAAAAAGTACAGGAAAATTCCAGAAACATTTCAAGCGCACTTTCTCACTAGAAAGAAAATAAGTGCATCGTAGAAAAACACAATAGTATACCTTATTCATGACATTATTTTTCATATAGTCAGTGAAAAGGTCGCTGAGTTGTTATGATATCATTGGTGATCCGATTACAACAATTATAAGGATTGAACAGCGAATAACACAGAGGTGAAGAGTGGTCATAGTTAATAATACTATTAATATGAACACATAATGCCCCCGTATAGATCGGCGCAGTGATATTAAGGAAAAAAAAGAAGAGTCAGGAAAAACATTAGAGAAGATGAAGCATAAAATAAGCTGCGTCTTTCACAAAGATGAGCGAAAACAATCGGAAACTGAGAGAAATCCAGAATGTGGAAAATTTTGGCGGGAGAAAAAAAATCATTTACGACTCGAAATGGCTGGGTCACTGTAAATTCCTCAAGCAACGAAGAGTTAGAAGCCCTAAATTCAGAGACATCCAGACTTCCATATCGCAGCTCTTCACACTTCTGGTTCCTACTTAGGCATGAAATAAGTAGCTTGAGGGAGACATTCAGAAGAGTGAAACAGGAAATTTACAGGAAGTTAGAAGAGCATTTGCAGTCACATGGTCATCGCCTACTCCACTGTTTAGTCGTTATCCAGGAAATTTCTTCAGCCGTTCCTCAGCTGAAAAAAAGAAACATTCAGTTTGTTCAGAGCATTTCTGAAGCTAAGCTGACTCTAGCAATTCAGAACAAGATTATCCTGTCCGGATGATTCCAGAGAAATTTTTCAAGAGAAGTAGACACGTTTTTCAAACAAAAAAATAAGGCACTTTCTGTGACACTCGTTTCACTCGTTTTTCACTCGTTTTACCAAGCAAAAGTGGATTTAGAGCGTCATGTCGGGGTGGGTGGAGCAGACCAGTCCTGTTATTGGTCAGCTGTACGAACGAGCCAATTGCTGAG
>JARK01001522.1:0-15778 GCA_000688135.1 Ancylostoma ceylanicum
GAGGAGCCCTGGTACGGTTAAGGCAATATGCGATGTGCTATGGAGTGGGGAGATGGAGCCCCCGAAATCCAACCCTAGGTAGGGGCACCACCGATTCGCAACACGTCCCGTAGGGGCGTTAGTAGGTACATAGCTTTACAGCACCGCTTACAAAAACACGCAAAAGTATGCGATCATGCTGGTAAGGTGCTAAATTTACGAGCAAAGCAAGCATCAAAGAAGGTCTTGAAGCCAATGGTTAGCTGGACAGCCAGACTAGTAGAATGTGCGTAGCTCCTAAAGAAAGGATTTTGCACTTGTTTCCTGTTTTCTTTCTTTTTTCTGTTATTGTTAAGGTGGTTCATAAGTTGGAGTAAATCTCAAAACTTTTATTTTGAATCAAGAACCCAAACTATTTATTTGAAATGTGAACCATGATGGTCAATGGCTGGCTACCAACGAGGAGCAAAACTGCGGTTGGCGTAGGAGCGTGTTTTTGACACAAAGAATGCGCACAGCTCAAGGTTGAGATCCTCTTCAATCCTGTTTTCTATTCAGCAAGTTCTCGACACTTCTGAGCAATTGGTGGTCTATAGCAGCAGATAGACTGCGCTATACGCTAAAAGCAGGTTATAGGAAGAAAAATCGAAATCGAAATTCCGATCGAAATTGCTCCAATTTCATGGCCTTAACGGCATCACCCGTGCAATTGTTCCCCTCACAGATTTCACTGGATTCCTAGGCTAAGCACTGCAGTGAAGAGGAACGAAGTGATCAACATTGAGCGATCCTACCGAAAAGGCGGTTCTCGTCGCTACCACTTTAGCCCGTTTGCAGAAGGTGGCCGAGTTGCTCGGCCTAAAACTGGAGATAGATGGGAATGAAAGCAAGTATCAATATGAAAGAAAGTGATTGTAAACAAAAACACCCATTCATTTTATACCTCAACTCATCATAATTGATCGCCAGCACACATTTAATCTCTCTCTACCTGAAAATGCTGATACCTACGACGATGCATCTTCCGCAGAACTATTGGCACCATAGCTAAGTATCTAAAACGATCAAAATCCTGGAATATTTCCGTGTTTGCTGCCTCTAACGAATTGTGAGCGCAACCGTCCAACAGAAAGAAAATCTCATAACGTTTCCTGCCACACTATTCTGCCCTGGAAATCATTTCTTTCCATTCCTTGCAGAAAGAGACGACATCATTAGACTCCTGCTGTGGGATTATTTTCTGCAGAATAGGACAGTCGACGCACAAGAACACGAGTGGTGTTTTTTTATGGATATACTTGCGTGAGACGGAATGAGACCTCTCGAAATACTTTACTCGCCGCTCGGATTAACGTAAAGGCACCAATCTGATCACAGATGAAGAAAAATTCCTCTGTGATGTTCCTTCAGAATGTCGCGGCGAAAGAACACTCTTTGTATGCTGTCGGCCCAGAACAAATGTTTTTGTGTATTAGGTGTACTGTTACGGAAGAGCTTTACGGTGACAAGGGAGCCGAAGAGCAGTTAACTGTGATTATCTAACCTGCACCTATGCTGCGGTGCATCTGCCGACTATTAAACGGACTCAGTGCCATCAGCTTGGCAATCCCATTCCTGATTCCATTCTATCTACCATTGTACGGCTACCGTAGTGAACTCTCCTGCACCAATATTTTGGGAGCTGAGATTAGGTACATTCCACCTTCAGTTGTGATTTCCATACAGGCTTGAATGGTTATTAAAATAATAAATTGAAATACAGGGCGCGTTAGAGTTATCGGCGCACCTAAAATGAGGCTGCAGAAAAGGCAAGCGGAAGCGCGAAAAAGTTCAAGATATGTGTATGCAAAATAAGCCCCACGTCTCGGCGATCAGAAGGGTCTTGCCGCATAAGATGGCCATATGGGGTCATCCAGCAATACCAATTTGGTTTACAGGAGAGCCATTTTCTCGCCAGTTTGAATACCATCAAAAGGATTTTTGGAACCAGGCCTGCACCGTTTGCGTTTCTTGCACAAGAGCCAAGCCTTGCTGATGTACGTACGGATCCATCGTGTGATAAAACTTGAGTCCAGCAAGGAACTACCTCCACAGAAGATTGTTTGAATGGAAACAAAAAATGGAGAAAATCTTACAAGGAAAGGATACTTGGTGGCCGTGGCCATTCGTGATGGGATGTGCAGTACTATATGCAGTTTTCGACGCTGATCTCGAATCCGTAGCCCAAATTTCCTGCGGGCTTCTGTACAGCGAGTTACACCTATTTCTTTTCGCTCATATGTGATATACCCTGCTCTTGCATGGGCTCCAGGCTATGCTTGGTAGCTGCATTATCGTCCCAAAATATTAAATGCTTGTCGAGGAAACAAGTGCCTTGCTAGTGTGCTGCAGATGCAGCCGCCTTCCTTAATTTAGGCCTCTATATGAGAACAGTACTCATAGTCAGGGACTGACTCACTCATGATCCTCGCATGCGAGTTTCGCGTCGCGTAGGGGCGCTTGCAGCTAATACAGATAAGGCGGATAAAACCAGCGGTCTCTTCCGAAGCAGTGCGGCGCGCGTGAGACTCGTCGATAATTTAGGTTCGAAATTGTTTTGAACCAGATGTGAGCCTCACCTTCTGGAATGCTATTTCTCCCAATTCTTTAACTCCATAGCAATAGGTACATCCGCGAAGATGTCTGCGGATCCTGGCATAAACTGTTGGATGAAATTCAGTTATCGTTGACGTATAAAAAAGAGATTACCTACCGTACACACTGGCTCGCTTTTTCGCCATCTCTACATCGACGATAAACCTCTCGCTCAAAAACTGATCGAAATTTTGAAGTGCAATCCTTCGAGCCAAGCTCACAATAAGCTTCGATGAATGTCTTTTCAAAGAGGCTGGAATTTCTGTTTTGGTTTCTGCGAGGGCTGTATGTTAATGTTTATTGCAGTGAGCCTTCGGCATATAATGCCTTCGTCAGACCTTAAATTCTCAAATACAATGCAAAGTTATCACAGATAAACAGTGGATTATCAACAGTACCGTGGGAAAGGATGGTGAACGATGACTTTAGATTCAAACGGTAATGCTATCCTACATACATAGATCTTTTTGATGCAGAAAATAACGAGCTAGCTACGAAGAAGGTGCAAGACCTCACCCCGTCTTTGGCAGTAATAGAGTGGGCTATGTGAGAACTGATGGACATACAGTAGCGGCCATAAAGATATGATCAGAGGCACTATTGAAAACAGAGTCTTGAACTATAACTCAACTATGGATTGAGATATATAGACCAAATTAGAGGGCATGGCGAGGGTCTAAGTGTTCTTTCTTTCCGCTGCTCGGCACTGACGTAAACTGCTTCCAAGCAGAACTATCACGTCTCAAGTGAAAATTCACTGTTTTCCTAACATTATGGTTTTCGACTGTATCGCGACATCTCAGCTCCGAGAGAAATTATTCTAAATCGTATCGTAGACGAGCAATTTGCGATTGTCAAAAAGTCGTGAAAAAGCATGAAAAAGGAATTTTTTCATGATTCCAAAGACAAACATCGCTCCCGACGCAGAATATTTCTATGATATCCACTACTAGCAACTATTCAGGTTTTCAAATGAGAACTTATTGCTGTTCATATACTTAAGATATAATTAAACCAATTTTTTTGATGATTCCGATTATTTGATTTCGTCCCCTCGTCTGAACAGCAAAGAAAGCGCAGTAATAGCATCACAGTGGAAATAATAGACGAATACGTGCCCAATCTGTACCAACTCTCCTTTTCTCCCAGTAGTCAATAGCTGGGATGCTATACAAAATCTACGAAATCCGAGAAAGTTAATGTTTGAGCTCAACAATCCATGTTAGTTAAAGCTGTGTCAATGGTAAGCTGCCACTGGAAACCGCTCATGGAGTTTCAGTACATACTAAAATTTGGATGAGATAGCTCAACCCAGAAGCGAGTTATGGCAAAAAAATTCCCCGGTCAATATGGCTCTGATCATATCTTTATGGCCGCTACTGTATATGGTCAGGCGATATAATCAAGAGATTAGTCGTATCACATCACTCAATTCCTCCCTAGTGTTGATCGTGGGTTCGTGCCTCCTGATCTCTCATGCCTCCATGATTTTCCTCTCCAGCGCCCCTGTTACGTTACGGAGGAGAACTCGAACCGTAAATGCAGGTGGTGGTTCGCTTGTGTGCTTTAGGGTTCGATGCCTTGAAAAGGCTTCACTCGGGTAGGAGGCAAAGCTAGCTAGTGCTCTTCGATATTCGTCTAGCGTTCCGCTAAGCACCCCCATGCTCTCGCTAATGTCCGTTTCAAATAAATTTCGTTCGCAAACACGTGTGGATGTGAGTAAGCTTTTCGACATTGGTGGTGGTCGGAATACGAGACGTATAGGCGATAGGGGCTCCTTTACAGCTCGATTGACTTTTTGAGCTGCATAGGGGCTCCTTTACAGCTCGATTGACTTTTTGAGCTGCACTGTTTCCCACATATGAACAAGTGAGAGTCCATCCATACTTGAGTGTGGAAACCACGTTTTTGGAGGTCCCGAATGGTAGCCGTTCTCTTCGAGTATGCTTTTGACATTTTTTTCTGCAGTTGAGTCCTTTGTCGAGCATAGCTTTTCTTTTGTCTTCAGGAAATTCCGCACCATGTTTGCTATCACAAAGACACGGCGGCCACTTCTAGAGTGTACCAAGATATTGTGTGAAGCTGATTTCTTATTCCTTATTTTCGTGTGCAGAAAAGGAAGAAATCCATATTCGCCAGGCCTTTCAATCATAAAGGATATGTTGTTGCCCACCCCATTCAATCTTTCTAGTGTTCTAAGTCCAAGGAAAATTGGATGGGGCAATGGGGCTTACCTCAAGCATTGCCGAGTGGCAGCGCTCACCTTATCGGAAATAGACGGAACACAAAATACTGAATGTCTCTTTTATGACCTTGTCGTATACTCGTTCAAAATTGCTATTCTGAAATTGCCGTGCTAGCTCATTCGTGCAAGGGGTGTGAGCAGGTTGAGCTGAACGATGGTAAACTTATTGGTTGCAACTCTATTAATTGATATGGTCATAATGGATATGCATAATGGGCATGCACGGAAGTGCTAATTAGCTGATTCTCTTGGCATTTCCGCCTACAAGAGGGCTCCCATATTCTGTTACATGACAAGCATTTCGGATAGAATCTCTGCAGTTGTCCACAGTGTTGAATAGCTGAGATAAATAAAGCATTCGAGCTAATAGAATTTGTCGTTTAGTGAGTAATAAATGTTTCCAAAGCATAAAATTGGTTTTAGTAAAGGTATATAGCATAGAGCTCACTCGTTCGAAGTGGAGGCTGAAATTTTGAATCGTTCACTTCGCTCCGAGAGTGCCTTTGTGCTATATTCCACTGTACCAGACATATTGATGGATTTTCTGGACATATTCTTTGTTGCAGAAGAAGCAGGATCCATGCTCTTATACGTCTTTTCGTATCTTCCCAATAAAATCTTTCTCAACCTGGGCTAAACGTCCAGCGTTCTGTTTATAACTGCGTTGTCGTTCGGAAAAGTGAACAGGAAATTCTTTCGTGAAATCAAAGCTAATAAGACTAACCTTGATCACTTCCAAATCTAATTCATTTCCATAAAATTGCACTATATCTTTGAACTTCCTTGAAACCGTATGCCACACTAGTCGATCCTATGATTCGTAGACTTTGATGACGACTTCATAGTTGATACTACACTCGTGAATGTGCACAAAATTACAATAGTTGTTTCTCCAACAGGAATGTCTAGGCATAGGATTGAGAGCGGAGGTTTGGTCCTATCCTTCGATAACGTTGTAATCAGAGTTCAGAGTGGGCTCACAAATATAGAGTGAGTTCGGGAAAAGTGAATGAGAGAGGGAAAAAAGTTAATGTAAAAACGAGGAAAGAAGAAGTGGTGGAGTACATACACTATTCTAGGCCGCCCGTTAATCGCGAATGAGGCTCAAGCTGTATTTATAGTGTGTCAGAGTCCAATCCGGACGGATAACAAAAGATGCGTTCCGATCCCCGGTGGTCGGATTCCGATGAGGATTCATACGCATCCTTTGTCCTTTGTTATCCGACCGGATCGGACTCCGACACACTATATATATACAGCTTTATGGTGAAAGCGAATAGAAAAAGCTAACTTTTCGAACTGCATCAGGTATGGTTGATCGCGTAGCAAGGGAAGTGCACGAGACTAACCACGGAATTCGAAAAATTTCGATAACACCGGGTAGCGTGCCGTCGTACTGATATTAGGAGCCCGCTGTCTTACCAACTGCGCCACACCGATTCTGAGTGAACCTCTAACTGAGAATGAAATGAAAATGCTAACCCGTAAAATGCATCGCCACTGAAACCTTGCCTTTTGAAACCTCGCCAAACACTCGTAAAATGTATCGCCAACAGATTCTCCTGCCTTTTTTTTATGCAAAACATCAGTAACATGTATCTCCAAACAGAATCTTTGGTCATTCTCCCGTAACATTTATTGCCGAGCAGAATTTGATCCCAAAAAATATGATGATGTTGAAGTGAGTTTATCATTTTTACCCAGTGGCCGTGATGCGGTCAGGACAGCTCGTCGAAGGTTTCCCCATTACACTACTGTAATAAAAAACATACGTTGTCTTGTTTCCGTTTTTTTACCTCTTGAATGTTTGGAGATGCAATGCGTTCGCCGGGTTATGTGTTCTTGAGTTCTAGCTACAAGCACAGCAGCGGTGAGATGGCCCAGTGGGTAAAGCATCCAACAGGTTTCGGATCGTGGTCTAAAATTCAGAAATGCAAAACGAGTCGAACCTTCGGTACACAAACTCTCGTCTGTCTGCGCAAAAGTCCGATGCTTTACCCACTCGACCACCTCACCATTGCTGCTGTGCTTGCAGCCACAACTCAGGAATACATGACCGGGCGAAAACAAGTTACTACACAAAATTTTTGCTCCCTTCGTTACCAAATAATACATGGTGTTTGGAATAGCTAAGCACGGTAAACACGGTTGGTCTGGTCGAAGCTTCATGAATGCCAGCTCTAGATGGGCTCATGTAGTAAAAAAGGAGAATTCGATTCGATGTGGTGTTCTGAGCGCATCAGGACCATTGGGCCAAAATGATGTACATACATTAACATTATCGTCGACAACGCTTCCGAAAGTGTATGTTTCCTTCCGATCCCTTGTAACTTGGTTAGCTTATTGCACTTCCCTTGTAAGAAAGTGCGTAAACGATCTGACAAGGGAAGGATACTTCACCAGTATCGCCTTTCGTAGCGAGGTGTATATTACCTTACGCAGATCGCGATGCTGATTTCGAATCTGTTTTTAACTGCTCCTGAATTTGTCTCTAACCCGTTTTTTCATGTCAGGAACTCTCATGTAGGGCGTACAGGGTCGGTGCTTCAGGTGAGCCGTGGCGCAGTGGGAAGTTGCTCGCTCTTCAGGATCATCATCGCGAGTTCAGTTCCTCTCTCAGTTTGCTATCTTGCATTTCTCATTCATCTACTGTTTTCCTAATAAAGTCCGTACTACGCAGTTTTATAGGGTTTTCCACCTACAAATTGATCTTTCGGGAGTTTGAAGACATCTAGAAGGATTTTTACTGCACCGATGTTGGGATCAGTGACACAGCTGATTTGACAAAGTGTACGAAGACTAATAAACCTTGATAATTCATGCGTTTTGTTGTGTGTGTTTACGTTTTGGTAGGAATTTGTGGGCATCATGACTGCAAAGAAGTCTTTCATTCACTGCTAGTATGAGAAGCTATTTTGTTTTGAATATCTTGTATCATTCTACCGTAAATGCGCATGAACTGCTGAAGTTCAATCTTCGGGCACTTGGTAAAACCAGCTACGTCACTGTTTCCAAAATCGGTGTACTGAGAATCCTTCTAAATGGTTCCAAATTTGCAAAAGATTAATTCATTGGTGAGAAGCCTTATAAAACTGCAGAGTGAATTTTCAGGGTGGATTTTCAGAGGAAAACAGTAGATGGAAGAAAAATGCAAAACAACAGAATGTAAGAGGAGCTGAACTCTCGGTGTTCATCCTAAAGGGTGGGAAACCTACCACTACGCCATGACACACCAGGCATCTCTGTCCTTGTGCGCCCTACGTGAGCGTTCCTGATATGGAAAAACGGGTATAACTCCTCTAACTGCTCAAAGAGACAAATTTAGGAGAAGATGAAAAGAGATTTGAAATCAGCGTCGCGAGCTGCATAAGGTAATATAAAAATATACACCTCGCTACGAAATGCGATACTGATTAAGTATCCTTCTCTTATGAGGGCACAATCGCACTGATTTGATGACCGAGTGAGCAACGCTCCTTACAACTGTAAAGATGCTAGAGGGTTTGGATTCCTTCGGTGCTGCCTTTTTCGCGATTCTTAACTTCAGGCTTTTACCTTTGCCTGAGGAAACTTTGAAGGCAGCGCTCACGGAGATTCTCATGTTCGAGGTCTCGCTGAATTTTGAGGTTATCAGGGAATATGAACTCATAGGCTATGATGAAACAGCGTGAAACACGTCATAAGACGAAAAATGAAGGCGCCGTTTTCAATGCGTCCACAACGCGGACGAGTTTTCCGCTAAGAGTATGCGGGCGTAACACCACGAATTCTCGTGGATGATGCGCATTCCATACACTATACTGTACACTATTCCGTATGCTACATGATACAATGGGCTAGACCACTCGTTATTTTTTGTCTCCAACTCACCGTTGTGTTTGCCTAGCAGCCGGCTACAAGGAACGCGAATCTACTCAGGCAATAACACAGGGCGATCCGACGACCCGAGGACTACTCATGCCGGAGTTGGCCCATGTAAAGAAGACACCTTCAATCAGGCGTTAGGGAACAAAGATGTCATGCGAAGGCGACGAAAAGGGTGTGACATTGAATATATTCCAAAGACAAAACAGAAAGTAGCCTTTCCATCCCTTCAGTAGTGTTTTTCTAAATATTTGTAGATTAAAAAAACCTGTGGATATTCTTACGCCTCTAGACAATCTCGCAATGAATTCGGGCAACCGGGAGAACAAAAGCACTTATTTATAGCGGTTCTTCGAAAGTTTCTGAAGGGAAACTTTGGGGGAGGTGCACTATTCTAGTTTTTCGGATCGAAAGAGCCAAGAGAAAATTCTACATTTGCCTGCGAAATTTGAGCAAGAACAAGGCACATTGTAATATAGGCTTTCGAAGCCTTTGGAATACAAAAAAAGAACGGTGGTGAAGAGTGGTTCTAAATGAAGGTATAGGGGCCTTCAGTTCACTGGTTCGAAGCTGCTGCATCGGATTCCTCTCTGCTCTCTAATTGTGTGCGAATCCGCGTTTTTCACTGACATCACTGCTCGCATTCTCGATTGCTCCGCT
Organism: Ancylostoma ceylanicum; assembly: GCA_000688135.1. Classification (NCBI taxonomy): domain Eukaryota; kingdom Metazoa; phylum Nematoda; class Chromadorea; order Rhabditida; family Ancylostomatidae; genus Ancylostoma; species Ancylostoma ceylanicum. The sequence goes on from JARK01001522.1 coordinate 9,383, forward strand.
GGTATGGGACGGTGTGAAAATTCGCACCACTGGCTGCTCCTGTGCGTACAGTCAACGGGAAGGTAAAATGGTCAGGACAAATCTTGACTGTCACTTAGGTGGAGTAATTGCTTCAGAAGTTCTAAATGAGGAATTTTACGCGTCGAACCGCGATGGGCCTGCATTAAACAGATCCCTGTGACGGACCGCCAAATCTGGCGAGGCGGACCTCAACATTCTCGGTGTTTGCCAGAGAGGTGCTGACAAAAACTAGATCAAAAGGCCGTCGGTGAGGACGCGCATGGCCGAGTGGATAAGATAGCGGGGACTCGCAAGACGAAGTTCGAAGAGAGGGGTAGGTCCGATTCCCAAGGTCTCTGAATGCTGTGACGGAGCTGAGGATGAGAGCCAAAAAGTTTGCATTTTCCTTCTCGCGCACTCTAGGGTCGAAATATTGTTCGCACGAAGCAGTCACAAGCATGCGCAGGTTAGGCTGATTTTGACTTTTAACCATTACCTGTTAACTTTGATGAGCTGGTGACCCGATGGCGATTACCAGGCGACCCGAGGATAACGCGTCGGGTCTCCCTGTAATCGCCTTCTGGTCAACCTGTGTTATTGCCTGAGCTGTATGAAGCCTACGATACACATCCATCTTTGGCTGGTTGACTGATTGGTATTCACGGGACTGTCAATTTGTCAAACTGTTAAGTTTTTGCAAAAATTGTTTTTTTGAACCACGAACTTTGGAATAATGATTTGGAATGCGAAGTGGTGCTTCTACCTTACATTTTGTTCCGAAGCTTCTGTCTATTCATTCTTTCTGTCTATTCATTTTCACCAGCATGATCGTCTTGTCTAACGCCACACTCTCACTCAGGCAATAACACAGGGCGACTCGCCTGGTAATCGCCATCAGGTCACTTGCTCATCAATGTTAACAATAACGGTTAAAAGCCAAAATCAGCCTGACCTGCGCATACAGTGCTTGTGACTGCTTCGTTTGAAGAAGATTTTGTGCCTAGAATGTGCGAAAACATTTTGGCATCTATCCTCAGCCTCGTCACAGCATTAAGAGCCCTTACCATTTGAACTACCCTTCTCACCGGACTTAGTGTTGCAAGCCCGCTTCCTTATTTGATTCGCGTCCTCACATCATACTCTCTTGGTCTGAGATCTGAGCGTGGAATTCCTCAATAAGAAATTCTGGAGCAATTGCTCCACCTGAGGGACAGTCAAAATTTTTTCCTGTTTCACCTTCCAGATGACTGTTCGTACAGGAATAGCAAGTGGTCTGGATTTTCAGACCGTTCCACGCCACAGGATCAATCGAGAATGCGAATGTTGATGTAAATGAAAAGTGCAGAAACGCATACAATCAGGGAACAAAAAAAAAAGAATGCGATGCGGCACAGTGAGCGGCTCCGGACCATTGAAAGCTCCTATACTTTCATTTAGAATCAATTTCTTTCTTTGTCGATTTCAAAGGTTCAAAAGTCTTTATCAGAGTGAGCATAATTCTTGCTCAATTTTCGCAAGCGAATGTAGTATTTGCTCTTCGCTTCTTCGTTTTCGAAAATTAACCTAGTGCTTATCCCCAAAAACCACTATCTGGATACTCGAAAAAAAAAAANGTTCAAAAGTCTTTATCAGAGTGAGCATAATTCTTGCTCAATTTTCGCAAGCGAATGTAGTATTTGCTCTTCGCTTCTTCGTTTTCGAAAATTAACCTAGTGCTTATCCCCAAAAACCACTATCTGGATACTCGAAAAAAAAAAACAAGAATTGCAGTAAGAGGGTAGCTCTCCGTTCTCGTTCACCCCGATTAGCGGCAAAGTGGCCAAGAAGGATAAAAATGTAAACAACTTTCTTGTTCATATCAAATATTTGAGAAAAACTACTGAAAGAAAGAGAAGGCTTCTTTTTGTTGCCTGTGAAATCTATTAGGTTGGTGCAAAGAAATGGCACACTTTATCCCAAAATCATATAATTTGGTTTGGACGTAGTATGACGATGATGAATTCTGGGTGCTGACTGACTTTTCTCCATTGGTGGACGCACATCCTTCCTACAGCCGCGATCGGGCATCTGTGGGCCACACAGCATCGTCGCGAACGGACATCTGTGGGCCACGCCACACAGCATCGCCGCGATCCGGCATCTGTGGACCACACAGCAACGCCGCGATCGGGCATCTGTGAGCCACATAATGCCGCCATGAGCCGCATAGCATCGCATAGTGATAATCCTGCTCCGTACATTACGCCGCCTGAAAACTCGTAAACACTGTCTCACTCGGAGGCCGTGGGACTGCCAGCGCAGGGCGCCGGTCCCGCCAGGAAATCCTGAAAGCATTGTCTCAGTCTCTCCCTTTTATCACCGGAGACTGTATCCATCATCATCGTGACCAACGGAACCAGCGAAGGTTGGGTCCCACCGCGAGTTCCACTACATCCATGCACCTATGATGAAACATCGGCCGACCGCCTCGTAAATTTCGCCTTACCTCTATCACGCTCTATGGGCGGAGCCCATGATGAAAGAATGCGATCACGTGCCGGCCCCCCACGTCTGCGCTCTAGAAAATTTTGTTGCACTACCAGGATTTATCCGCTCGGGGGTTTTACTACTCCAAGCTTTTTTTCTGATGCGGTTGATAAGGATACAAATTCATCCATTTCAAGTGCTCATCATTTCAGTGATCACCATGTCGAATACTCTCGTTAACCTGCCCGAACATGAAAAACTCATTTCAACCAATTAATCGATACTTTCTTGCAAAATAGTTGTCATATTCGTGTTAGGCATATTGGAGAACCTCACCTGACATGTTCTCACCCGTCCCCGAGCAAAAATGGAAAAATCGATAAAATCAATAAATCGATACCCTAGTCCAAAATGGTTGTGATATTCGGACTCAGCGTTTTGGAGAACCCTAGCAGACACGTCCTTGCCCGTCCCTGAACGAAAGTGGAAAAAATCGATAAAATCAATAAATCAATAATTTGGTGCAAAACGTTTTCATATTCGTGTTCAGCGTATTGAGGAACCCTAGCAGGCATGTCTTCGTCAGTTCCTGAGCTAAAACAGCAAAAAATCAATAAAATCGACATAATCGATAAGCTAGTCGATGATTCCCACCGTAAGGTAGCCTATAACCTCCGCCGGCCCATGATAGATCTGCTTGCAAAATTTGGTCCAGATCGGTTCACTCGCGATTTCTACTCATTACATACATACATACATACATACATACATACATACATACATACATACATACATACATACATACATACATACATACATACANTAGGCAAGGGAGGTCAAATCGGCCTGCCCGCCAAGCGGCGCGCACTGTATGAGCGGAAAATCCGAGAATTTGAGTGGATACCTGGCAGGAGGAGACCAGGAGATTTTCCAGTGACAGCCTTGTTCCAATTCTCGTTCTTCCATTTACTGTCCTCGTACCCCTCGACGACGTCGCCCCCTCGTCAGGGTTTTTTAAAATCGTTTATTTCAGTCGTATTTAATCTATTTAATTTTAACCGTTCCATTTTTAACCGTAAGTAAACTTTATAATTTCGCTGGTGTAATTTGTTTATCCTGGACTCGTTTGTTCTCACGTTCGACTTTATTATCCACAACACACAATTTTGATGGGGTTTCCTGCTATGGTATTTTAAAATATATTTCGTTCCACGCGAAAACGCGCATCTATAGCTTTCACCCCAATAAATGACTCTTTATGGCAAGTTACTGCGAGACGTCATAGCTATCGTATGCTCATGGTAGGTTCAGAAGGTAGCACTACCGTACATTACTTGCATGTCATTCGCGATCAATAAGTGGGACATACCGAGAATGTTGTATGGTCGATGTTTCAACGGAGTACTTTATTCCGCTTATTGTGAAATCTTCATAATTTTGCAGTGCAGTTGCAGTTTTCTCCCAGAGTATCAGCAAGAAAATCCGTGGAAGCAAAACAATCTCTGAGATGGCTTGTGCTCTCAACTACAATTCTTTGGGAGTGGTCGGACCAGCATGATTTAGTGCAGTGTTATGTGTAATTCTACTACTGAGATCCGAATTCCGTGCAGTGGACGACTTATGCACACAGAACCCAATTTTCTAGTGTAGATAACTCAAGAGCAATTTTGAAGGCGGCATCGGCCAACATTTTGGTGCATTCGAGAAGCGCCCATCCGCAGTTCATCAAGGCGAATGTGGTACGAAATTTGATGAAAACGAAGGAGAAGTTGTGCACGGCTACAGATGTGGGAGTCGAAAGAACGATAGCCCGTATACTGGAAGAGAACGGATATGATGGGAATCCCACCACAACTGCTACCTGGTTCCCACACTCAACATCGGATGGGATACCACTTATCCTACCTTACGTCGGGGGCCGAGCAGCACGTGCAGCGAACGAGGTGGTGAAACAAGCGGGATTGCCTATTAGGCTTGTGTTTCGTCCTCCACCCACCCTAAAGAGCCTCTTAACCTTCACACAAATCTACGAAGCCAAGTGCCCTGAGCCTGACTGCCAGTACTGTATCGAAGATAAAATCTGTCAGCTCCGGGGTACCGTCTATCTCATCAAATGTGATGGTTGTGGAGAACGATACGTGGGGGAGACGATGAGGCCACTACGTAGAAGATTGGACGAACATCGCAGAGCGTTGATAAACCCCTCTTCCTATCCGTCGGAGAGCTTCTCAAGGCATCGTACCTTGAAGCACACATCTGAGCGTGCTCCGACGTTCAAAGTGAACGTCCTCCACCGACACCTCACCCAAACGTTAGAAAGGAAAATAATGGAGGCGGTGGAAATACGAAGACATAACCCGGAAATCAACAACAGAGAGGAGCTGCGGGATGTATTGCGGTTGATCTCTTGATTAGAAGCATCTATGCCCCACCCCTCTCTTGCATTTCCGTGTTTGTCTCATTGTATATATGTCATCGTGAGAGTGAGGTTGTCAACTGTCTTATGTCTCGTTGTGTTGAGATGTTAGCTAAGCTGTCGAAATATAGGTAACAATCACCACTGTGCCTCGAAGTTGAAAAACTTGTTGACTATCTGGCAACTGGTATTGTTATTGTTTTACGTGTCTGTAGGTTCAGAATGAGAAGGCAATCTATTGTTAACATTAAAGGCAGCACCCACGATAATTTTCATTTCGAGAATTTTGAATGTTTTGGGGTCTAAACGATAGCCCCAGTAGTTCTACGCAAGTTGTACCACCAAAGGCATCCGCATTCTCGAGATATAACAAGTTGAACAAGGGATCCGGGGATCCCCAGGCGAGTTTTAGCAGAGTGCGAATCAGCTGTTTTCTGCCGCGGCCAGTCGGTTTTCCAAAGGTAACGTTTGTTTTTCATGTTCATTTTGAGAGGTTCCCCACTGTGATAATCTGCTACACTCTGTTCAAGTCCTCTCAATTGTTGTTATACCATATGATCTTTCGTTTTACTCAGAATTAACAATTTTCCACATATGGTATGAATTTAAGTTTTTTGGCCCGTTACACTCAACCATAAGTTTTCTTTCTTTTCATGAGGTATCTTTCCGGAATGAACATCCTAATTCCTTTTCGTTTGTGCTTGTTCTCCTCCAGAAAAGCTGCAAAATTAGTCAAGTTTCCAGTTGCACCAAGGAATTCGTCGGCAACAGAGGCAGCGTTATCGACTTTCTTGATCTACCGCACTCGCAAAACTCGGCCTCCTTGTCATAATGCAGTAAATTGTTAGCATCCGAAAACCATTTTATCATGAGTTCCAATACAATTGATGTCTTCATCTGAGCTCCTCATAGTCAAAAACACAAGATCATGCTAAAATCTGAGTGACAAATTTTTTCGTGGGTGCTGCCTTTAAGGTTTGAAAAAGGCGTTATCGCCGAAAGCTAGCCAGTAAAGATTCACAACGAAGGAGTCTTCAATAAGCAACGTAAAGCAGTTACAGAAGAACAAATAAAATTCTTGTATTAGTTTATTTTTAGTTGTTTATTTTTATTATTATTTTTTAAATATTTACCAGCCTGATAGCCCGGCTAACGCCGGACTCTCAGGCTTCTTTTTGTGCTCGCTTCGCTCGCGTTGTCTTGTCCGTCTCCCTCACACCATGCCGGCCATCCCACATTTAACAAAACTCCCGTTTTCCGCACCTTCGAGCTTCCTGGCTTCGACGCACCTTCACCAGCTGTGAAATGGTCGGGAGACGTCTTTCCACCTTATATGAGACTGTTCGACCCGTCTCCGGGGTTACCGCTTATCCCGCTTTTGAACGCCGGCGTACACCCATCACTCCGCTGAACCCGTCTTTAGACGTTTTCCACCTTTTAGACGCCGGCGCACCCTTATCACAGCGTTGGACCCGTTTCCGGGCGTTTCCCCACTTCTTGAGGCCGGCGCACCC
>JARK01001522.1:21208-41651 GCA_000688135.1 Ancylostoma ceylanicum
CTGGAAGTTCTTTTTTTCGAAACGAGTTCGCTCATGTGCGTCTGCTTCCTCAATAATGCAATTCATGAACTGTCCAAAAGATGCTGCCTATTTAAACGACAGCCTGTATTTGTGTTTCTTATTATTGGTACTGCTTTCACGTCCCTCAAGTATTATTTCTGTGCACGAATTTCGAATGGCTGGAACGCCCTCATTTGGTAACGTCTCTCATAGTCGCGAAAGTGGGGTTGTATCAGCCACTATAGAATTCTAGGTGATCGTTCAGAGCAGTTTTGTGTTGGGTGCCGTAATCTGAGAAACTTCACATACCTTGTGGTCTTCTTTGAACTGTTTTATCATATTCTCCCAACATCTAGCATCATAGTTCTGCCTGAAGTACCCACGCCTACCAACATTAACCACAATCGGTCCCTTCCCATGTTCGATGTTTATGTAGAGAGGTCCTTCTAAAAATCAATGTGATACAGCGACTTCTCTCATCCAAAAAACATACTAATAATTCTTCACTTTAAAACCTCCACAGATTAATATTACAGGGTGCGCCATAAGTTCTTGCACAGAATATTTAGTATGCCACAGCGGCCATATTCAACGTAATGGCATGACCCCTATGGCGGTACTGAGCTAACTTAATAGCAACTCAAAACACCTATCAGATCAGGGATACGTCTCCATTTGCTTTTGCAATAACTCAAAGTTGAGAGAGTAGCGAGCACCTCGTGGTGTATCTGATATAAAACCTCTCGAAGCTTTACCTCAGCTTTATGCTACGAATCCAAACTTATGTATGATATAGCATTTGATTCGCTCTATAACATAGTTGAGTGCGGCAATCCATCAGAATCGGATTGGCGTTATTGAGGACTTCGTTCTAACCACGGGATTTCGGTCGTGCAGCATTCCAGGAGGCCCACATGGTACAGAGCAGATTCTAAGCCTTACAGAAGCGTCATCTTTGAGCTGCTCAACTTGAGTTGGGAGCAGCAATGTGTCTTCTCTCCAAAAATACTCTGCGGGTGAAATCCAGAGCAATTTTGATGTTGTGGTTTATAGAAAATTGAAAAAAGTTGCTCATACACGCCCTTTTCTTTAAAAATTTCTGAAATCTCTGGACGGAAGAGGAGATGGGATCTCAGTACATCAGGTGAATTCCTCGATGTCTTCTCAGTCTACTCCAATGTTTTGGTGAGAAACGATTCGATTTGCTCTGAGTAGTGCCTTCCGTTCTAGGAGACAGTGTGACCGTGCTCGAAACCGTGCCGCGAGCAGCTCACTTTTCTCTCAAGTTTGAGTTACTACGGAAGCAAGTGGCGACATACTCCTGTTCTGATAGGTGATTTGGGTTGCTATTGAGTTGACTCATTTTCGCTATAGAGATCATGCAGTCATGTTCAATTTAACCACTGTGGTATTACTAAATACGGTGTGCAAGAACTTATGACGCACCCTATACTGCATCCGTGAGCAACTTATTTTGACCGGATTCCTCTCAATTTTGAGAAGGGAACACAACTTCACTATGGACTACGAGGAGAGTTAGCGCTAAACAACATACTAATCATTTTCATCCGAAACCGGGAGGCGTTTGCTATATATGCCCTTAATTAGTGTCCGAAACTGCATTCTTCAGTTTTGTTAGATTCAGGTGTGGGGCCATCCTTCATCTTGAAGTGGAACAATAATTGGATTGGAGTGCTCGCTTGCACTCCTGCAGTTTAACCGACTATCAAAGGTCAAACTTGAGCATGTAATGATCTTGTTCCCCTAAGATGAAACACTGTTCGTGAAGGTAGTTGCAGTGGTGCTATCACGATGTGAGTGAAACGAATACAATTTTTGCCGCCTTGTCTCGGCTGATTCCCGCAAAATGATTGAAGTCAACCATATTGTTTTCTGCTTTTCTATGTGGTTAGTCTTCGACGCATTGAGACGAATTGCGCGATAAGAATGCGGAACATCCGACTGGTGCAACGAATTTTCAACTAACACTCGACAGTTGTGACTTTCCGGGCTCAGCATGGCCTTACCAGGTCGAAAGAAAACAGTGAAGCAGTCCGACGGGTGATGCAAAAATGAAGGTGTTTAGAACAAAGAGACCGAGCCATATATTTTTTGACGACAACACGGATAAATGGCAGCAACGTAGGCCGTGGGTAGTTCCGCCGTACGCCGCGGGTACCGATGTGAAGTTCCTCGGGCGTTCTTCTAGGGCCGGTCTCGGCGTTGTAGTCGCCAACGATGACCTTATAGAATGTGTGGTTTCCCCTGTAGAATTTCTCCAAGTCCATATAGAAGCCCTCGATCTCGTCTTCATCGTAGCTGGAGATTGGAGCGTAGGCGACGAAGACTGTCAGGGCCAGCATTGATTTACATTTCCTCAGTCGCAAACGTCCGATTCGGATCGTTAGTTGTTCGGAAGAACCGATGATCATGGCCACGTTCGTGTTGACGAGGACACTAACTCCTCTATAATCGCAGATCCCAAGGAACAGTTTTTCTCTAGTATCGAAGGTGTCGTTCAGCGGCCGGTGCCTTCTCGTCTCGGTCAGTCTGCTGACGTCGTACCTGATTTTACTGTCCTGCACCATCAGATCCTCGATGGCAGCCTTTGATGCAAGCGCCCATGCGTGCGTCACTTGAATGCAGAGCTTTTCATCGGATAGATGTGCAGGTTAGAATCTAAAGATACGCAAGCACACCCACGCACGCATCCATGAACATACTCACGCGCTGACAGAAAGTAAGAATCGTTCCAATACTGCAGAAACAGGGAATCCATCCCCTGAATCCACCCTCCTCTCAGGGCAGGTATAATTTCGCGTTTGGTCCGCGATTGGCCACCTATCCGCCACCTGGGGACGCGCAACGTAGCCTCGTGACTAACCGGCAGTAATCCCTCTATGCGGCAGATCCGTGGAACGCGGACCGAGGATTGTAACTTGTACGCGAGTCAAGGGGTGGAAAACCCCATGGCGAAATGAAATAAAGTTTGGTTAATCGGCCGACATGGGATCCGCTTTTCGAAGCGGTGCATCATGGCCTGTCTCGTCTGCTTGCAGATGGGCAGCGGTAGAGCGTACAGGTTCCGACTCGAAGGATGGTGAACTATGCCTGAGCAGGACAAAGTCGGAGGAAACTCTGATGAAAGTCCATATCGGTTCTGACGTGCAAATGGATCGGTAGACTTGGGAACAGGGGCGAAAGAGACCATCTAGTAGCTGATTCCCTCCGAAGTTTCCCCCAGGATAGCTGGAGTTCTTTGCGGTTATATCCGGAAAAGTGAATGATTAGAGAACTTGGGGTCGGAACGACCTCAACCCATCCTCAAACTTTCAATGGGTATGTTGTCTCGGTATCTTCGTTGAACTGTTGACACAAACGCGAGCTCCAAGTGGGCAATATTTGGTAAGCAGAGCTGGCGCTATGGGATGAACCAAACGTTGGGTTAAGGTGCCTAACTTATCGCTCATGATACCCTGTAAAATGAGTTGGTTGATATAGACAGCAGGACGGTGGCCGTGGAAGTCGTACTAGCTAAAGAGTGTGAAAATTCACCTGCCGAATCAACTAGCCCTGAAAATGGATGGCGCTCGAGCGAGAGACCTATACCCAGCCGTTGCTGGCTTTTGCGTTGTCTAGCGCCTGACCGCAACGAGAAGGAGAGTCGTGGCGGTTGCGTCGAAGGCTTTGGGCGTAGGCTCAGCTGGAGCTTCCGTCACTGCAGATCTCGGTGGTGGTAGCAAATATTTAGATTCGATCCTTGGAGACTGAAGTGGAGAAGGGTTCCACGTGAACAGTACTTGAATGTGGGTTAGTCGATCGGCGATTGCGGCTTTCTAAGTCGCTTGCCCGATAACGCATTCGAACTTGGTTACGTCGCTCAGGAACTGAGCCAGAGTCCTTTAGTTAAGGAGCGGACTCCCTGGAACTCGTGTTCTCTGGGCGACCCACGAGAAACCAAGGGAGGCTTTTAATCTGTGCTGCATCGTACCAATATCCGCATCACGTCTCCAAGGTGAGCAGCCTCTAGTCGATAGAATAATGTAGATGAAGGAAGTCGCCAAATTGGGTCCGTAACTTCGGGAAAAGGGAACGTTTTCAGATGTGTGCTCTGTCTTCGGGCTCAGTATCCTGACCGACAATCAAAACGGTTGAAATGGAACTGGTACGGACTCGGGGAATCCGACTGTCTAATTAAAACAGAGGAGACAGATGGTCCTTGCAGACGTTTACTGCCTCTGATTTCTGCCCAGTGCTCTAAATGTTAAATCGTAGTAATTCGAGTAAGCGCGGATGAACGGCGGGAGTAACTATGACTCTCTTAAGGTAGCCAAATGCCTCGTCAGCTAACTACTGACGCGCGTGATTGGATTAACGAGATTCCCACTGGGTCTAACTACTATCTAGCGAAACAACAGCCAAGTGAACGGGCTTGGCAAAGATAGCGGGAAAGAAGACCCTGTTGAGCTCGACTCTAGTTTGACATTGTGAAGAGAGGTGTAGCATAGGTGGGAGACTTCGGTCGCCAATGAAATACCACCACTCTCATCGATTCTTTACTTATTCGGTGAGAGGAAAATTGAGCTTCTGCTCCTTTTTCTTCGTCTTAAGCAAAGCCACCTGGTGGCCTCGCGACTCTCGCAGACAGTGACAGGCGGGAAGTTTGGCTGGGGCGGTACATCTGTCAAATCGTAACCTAGGTGTCCTAAGGCTAGCTCAGAGAGGACGGAAACCTCTCGCAGAGCAAAAAAGGCAAAAAAGCAAAAGCTCGCTTGAAACCAAGCATAACAGAAACAAATGACAACGTATTCCTGATCCGGTAGATTTTTTCGTATTGCCGAATAGGCTTCATAGTTTCTATGGAGGTCATGTCATTGTGTCAATTCATCTTTTTTGGCAATATCATAGTAATATCTATGGTGCGACAGAACGTCTGGCGCGCCCCATGAAAAGAACCAGCATGATCTTCTTGAAAATCGCTTCGCCCGCCTCATTTTCAGAGCGATCATCACCTCTACTGGTCGCCTACGCACTCGCCATATTTCTATGAAGACGTCACGTGGCGCAATAGACTGTAACGCTTATCGTTATCTTCTCTACATCCTTTCCAGCCCAATCCTCACACGAGTGGTATTGTCTGTCTGCTTTGCCTTCTTCCCTTTCTAACGACATCTGACGATGCAAACAGGAAAACTTCGCCTCAGACGTGATTCCATGAACTGAGGGTAAACTTTTGATGAAGACAAAGAAACGGTAAACATTGTGTACGCCACCCAAGATGCTCGTCGTCATGGGAAGTAATCGTGATATGCTAACGACGAGAGCTAAGAAAAACGGAGTCAACCGCTTCAAAATTTCGTCTCGACTTGTAAACATTGAAGAGAAAAGAATAGAGATGGCTAAAGTAACACTGATATTGCTGTAAACTCAGGAGCTCCCCAAATAGCTGAAGAGAGGAAGTATGTAAGCTGTACCACTTACCACGTTTAAATACGTTGTATTATGAATTTCGCAATGTAATAGTAGAAGATCAAAATAGGGAGTAAGGCGTAGCTTTTTTGCGAGCATGAGCAAATAGCCTTGAGCGAATTTTTGATATGGTACCATAGAGGTGCAAATAACATGGATTCGGCAATACATTATTGTCCGAATAATTCTCGAGACTGTTAGCATGCTGACCAAACTGATTATGGGGGATATACGCTCACGGGGTAAGTCGCTCTCTAATAATTGCCTCAGGTGGCCCGATCCTACGGTAACCGGCAACAGATAAATATTTCGGGCACTCAGAGAGATGATACATATAGAAAATACAATATCATGTCTTGCAATGCGGCTGCACTGCTGAGACAGCTTGATCATTAGGCAGATTTCGGGTGCTGCGACGCTGTTGATGGAGAATAGGCAATGGAGCTACCTCACTGAGCCTTCACTGCTTAAAATTGTGACACTGTTTCTCCAGTTATGTTAGTGGTCGCTAATCAATACTCGCAGTACGTCAGCGGGAAGATGGAGCGCGACGCTGAGTGAGGTCGCACAGCAAAAGAAGCAAGCAAGAAAATTTCAGAGTTTGTCCCACACGAGCTGTTTAATCATTGTGTCGTTCTGAGGAAATTGCGTGTAAGGAAGCCTGTACCTCTTCTCAACCATTTTAAGCCAAATTCATCCTTTCCGAGTTGATAAAATAGAGGGACATCCCATTTATACCTACAAGTACAAAAATGTCGCAAAAAGTAACTTGTAACGTTTATCTAGTATTTACCCATAGCTTGGGAAGCTGTATTTCCCCAGTTCTGAAGAATACGAACCCTTCAAATACCTATCTTGCTTTATTCTCACTGTAGTGGAGTTCAAGCACTCCACAGTTACATGTGGGAAGCCCATCTGCAAAGGTGAAGATGTACATTGAAATGAAACAGAATGTAATCACTGCTACCTGTTTCGTCCACTGACTGCCGAAATACAACATTCCTAGTACTCCTCCGTTAGGTCCTCTGATATTGTCCTCCAAAACTTCATCTATTGACCTCCACAAATCGTCTCCTCGAGCATTTCGGAGTCGAAACTTTTTCAAGTAGTGCTGAAATCGATCCATACAGTCCTTCTTTGATTTGATGTCTCTCTTTTCAACATTTGAACGATTTTGATAGCATCTGTATGTACATGCCTTTCAGCACATGCCTTCAGGTTTACAAGCATGAAGTGCATCCTCTTAACCCACGTGAGTAAGGAACGCGTGTGACACAGAGGCCGAAGACCAACACCGGCGCTCAATGTCGACGTTGCGATCTACACCCTATCATGGCCAAACAAGCAACCTCCTTCTCCTCCCCTCCCCCCCCCCTGAGTAAATGAGTTGATACAATGGGAGTGTGGGATGCTGAAGCGCTGAGTCGGTACATGGAATGCCCACCTCAATCCACTGTAGAGGAAGTATTCAATACTTTTACACTTCCGAGATGAAGTCGAATGCGAGGCATATTCTCGGTGCATGAATTCGGCCGTCTGGCCAGAAGGAGCGGAAGTACTGGGTGGCTGTTGAGTGTGAATCGCTCAGTTGTCTAACCTCCTCCAAAGAAATAAGATATTGCAATAACGTACTGGCTACCTATCTCGCACAAGCATTGCTCACCATGTTAATACGCTGCTCAAAGGTTTCTGCTCCGGCATCGAAGCAGGCCCTAAGTCGTCCCTCAAATAAGACTTCAGTCAGCCGCGACAGGTTGACGTCAGTCACTGTTCTGCAAATCGAATTTTGGACGAAAGATTGCAAATCTTGATCCTCATCTTGTGTCAAAGGATGGATACGTATGCCCCGGAGGCTTTGGAACGGAACATGGAACGAAGATGGCGAACAAATTCAATTCGTAGCCTCGTCATCATGAATACGCAGTTGCAGAGGCGCCCTTCTCACTTTGTCTTCTCTTACAATGCCATAACCAAAACCGTTTTCATGCGACATCGTGATCAAGAACTAGTTACAGTACGCTTATCTGAACTGCGAAATTCGAATGAAAATCACAGCGCCAAGTAGGAAATATGACGAGCGATGCTGACTGGTGAGAATCAGGTAGTGGCGGTTGGAAGAGAAGGAACTTGCTGTAACTTCTCGCACCAGGTTGCCAGCGGCCACGATAATTAGCGATGCCTGGGAGAAAGCAACCCGGGTGCTAGTGGAAGTGGCGCTTCGAGCTTGCGGGGCGAAAAGAAAGATAGCCTCTTCGTATTCCTCCATGACAAGACGAGTTGCAACTTGGAGAAATACGTGGAAGGACAAAAGGAGCGGAGAGCAGGGCGAAGACGGCCAAGACGGAAGGTGACCGTCACCAAAGCTTCAAACTACGGTAGTGCCAGCAAAAAGCTAGGTGCAAGACATGTAGACGAACGCCTCATCTACTGACTAGCAAAGCTCCGCCAGCGTAAAACGAAGACGTGAGAAAATTCTACTGCGTTAACGGCAAACACATTTATCTACCCACCTCTGCGACCTGGTTGATTGCAGAAAAAGCAACGAAGAGATGTTGTGACTACTCCCAGGAAATTTCCGCAGAAAAATCCATCTGTCCACCAAATCCACCACTGCAGCCAACTTAGGGTCCTATTATTTATTATTCCTATCCTATCCGTGGACGAAACTGTTGTTTGAGACTATGAACCCTGGGTCCTGATGATACAGCAGCAGATCTATGGAAGTCAATTTATTTGAGCTCATCGTCAACTCAATGATTGACGGTTTCTGTCAACAAGGCCATCGCAAGTGTTCGAATCTCGCGATATGGTAGAGGAGCACCATAGCCCCAATGTGGAGGACGAGAGACAACCCTTCAAATTGTGCGAATTAGTACGATATGTTTGCTATCTCACATTAATAAGCATTATCGAATGTCGATTCAGACCCTTTTTCGAACGCCGAATCCGCGACGTCACCTGAGTTTGTGTGAACCAGTCTCATTCGTTGCGTTATTAATTTAATAGTGTTACTAATTTATGGGTGCTCATACGCCGGAAAATGAAGGCACACAAACTTCAGAACCCAGACTTTTTCAAGCTGTGGAAGAACACAAAAGCTTACGACACTGCTGAAAAGAAATGACACAACAAGTTTTAATAATGTCAGCACTGCTAGAGGAAGATGGAACGCGACTCACAAAGAGAATAGAAATGGAGCACAGATGTGAAGAATTCTAAAGGAAGCTATATAGGTTGTAGGGAAAGTTCTCGCGGTTTTTGAAACATTATATTTTATTGACTTTTCGAGAATAGGAAAACACATTAAGAAATGAATAAATCACCATCACATACTATTACTCTTTGTCAATTTTTGAGGAGCGTTTCGATGCATGCGGCGTAGAACTATACTGGGATTGACTCGAAAAAGTTGCTCAACCAGCGATCAAAGTCATCTTAATCATCGCACATTTTCCCTTGCAAGGCGTTAGGGAGAATCAGGAGAAGTTGATAATCTCTTGGCACAAGATCAGCCCTGTACAGTGCTGAGGTCAGCACTTCCCATCCAAAGTCGGGTAGCTTCTGGCGGGCCACTCTTATAAAGAGTGGCCGAGCAGGGTCGTGCAGGAATTGGATCGTGCCGTAATTCGGACCCGTGAGCGTGAAAGTACCTAGCAGTGTATGATATCTTTACAGTCGCATCAAGTTCTGATCATAACCTCCAGAGGGTGAAGACTTGCCTTTGGCTGCGGCTCATGTTGCTCATCCTTGTCAACTCAAGGTGAACTGCACTTGATGTTGACGTACAGACACCACCTCTCATCTGCTGTGAAGACGGGCTTCATCCAGTTTTTTATGCGTCTGTACGAGGGCAATTCAGTAGCCACCTCGGCACGTCACGGGAGATCGCGTTCCGTCTAATCACCATCACACAATGTGATAACTTTTATAGCTTACCCAACTAACGCAGGTAACCGGTGATGGTGGTAAAATCAACATCCAGTACTTGTGTCCTTTCACACATAGTTTGCCGTGGATCTGAATCTACCAGCTGCCGCAATCGACCATTGTCGACTCTGGATCCGTGTCCCGACCATGACGAAACATTGGGGTTGAAGTCGCCGGCATGAAAGCGTCTGGACCAATGTTGTGCAGTGCGTTCAGTCACTTCACCGTCCCCAAATACAGAGTTAATAAGGTGACTCGACACGGTTGCTAATTCACCAGATTTCAAGCCGTATACTAAAAGGCCGCAAATGTACTGTTTCAAAAAATTTATCTTCCTGGCAGAGCTTGTGCAGGAGTTTACAGTGAATGATACTATTAAACTTGCACATACCTGACCTCCTTATATATGTAAAAGATAGGTCGCTGCAAGGCAGCGTGGGGTTGAAAAAAGCAAAATTTTAAAAACCGCGAGAACTTTCCCTACAACCCAATATTTTCACCAAAGGAAGATGTACCAGTCCCAAGAGATGAAAGGGAGGAGGAGGAAGTTCCTGACGTCCTGCAATCCAAAGTAATAGTAGAACGTATAGCAACCTGCGATCTGCCATTGTAAGAACGAGGAGGCTCTAGGGTATGAAGGGATCACCAACGGAATGACTAAAGCAGGAGGGTGTCCGCTCTGGAAAGCCTTGGCAACACTGTTCACGGAATGTATACGCAAAGAAGATGTTCCAGACTAATGGAGAAAATCTTCAACAATCATCATTACAAAAAAGGCGACCGGGAAGATTTGAAAAACTACTGCCCCATCGCCTGCCTTCATTCTAAAACATCTTTACGAAAGCACTGATGGATTGAATTGCGAAGCAGCTGGATAGGCAGCAATCAAGGGAGCAGGCAGATTTTTAAAGTGATTACTCCATGTTAGATCATCTCTGGACTATCTTCTTTTATCAGTGTTCGACGAGAGCTTCGTAGTGAGTAGATTCATTCCAGTAAGCTTTCGGCGCTTAGCGCCTTCCTCAGACCTCAAAATATACATACAATATGCTAAGCAAAACATGTTAACAATCGTTTACGTGTATGACCAACCGAGTGCAAAGGAACGAGGAGCAAATGTGAACGTATGTACAACAATTATCTACACTATCTGATCTTATCTAGGGATACTGCACTTATACGAAACACTATTGCTACTCAGATATGAAAGCGGTCGTGTCAAGCAATTAATTTCAACGCCTCAACAAGCTCTTCCTTATTGTTTATCTCCGGTTGAAACCGCTTGATTTCCCGAGCCTCCATGATCTTCCTATGGAGGAGGTTCTCGAGGTGACGGTGCAACACTACCACTTCAAATTCTGGTGGGGAATCGCGAGTGTGCACCGTCCTGCGGTGTCGGGAGAAGCTGTTATTGGGGTAGGCTTGTGGGCGAGCGAGTGCTCGACGATGTTCATCTAACCGCTTTCTCAGCGGTCTTCCGCTTGCTCCAATATATCGATGACCGCATCCGCCACACTTTACCAAATACACCGTCCCGCGCAAATGGCAGATCTTCTTGTCGGTGCAATAGCGGCATCCCTCTTCGTCGCATTCGTTTTCATACAAACGTGAAGATGTGAGCATCTCTTTGAGGGTGGGCGGGGGCTGGAAAATCAGACGCACTGGAAGTCGGGACCTTTTAACTACATCGTTGACGCGTTTCGCGTGGTGATCGTTCAGGTACGGCAATACCAGTGCTATCCCATCTGGAGCCGAATACGGTCTCCACGTTGTCGTGTCCCCACTGTTGTATCCGTTCTCAAAGAGAATGCGCTGGATTGGCTCATTATTTGCTGAGGTGCTCGTTGCAATTCGTTCGCTGGTTTTGAACAAGTTGCGCATTACATTCACTTTCATGTACGTGGGATGTGCGCTTCGTGAATGAAGTATGATGTTCTTCGATGATGGTTTTCTATACCAGCGAATATCAGTCTTCCCATTGCATATTCGAACTTTGGTGTTTAGAAATGGTAGAAATCCATCTCCGCTTGGTTCTTCGACAGTGAACTTTATGTTCACATCCATTGAGTTCAAATTAGTGAGCGTTGATCTTGGTTCAGCATCTGATGATCCAATCACGAAGACGTCGTCGATGTAACGTTTGTATAAAATTATCCCGTTCGTCAGCGAGGCGTTTTCGATGTGATCGAGGATGCATCATAGCTTACAGCTATGATGCAAAGCTACCCTCGCCTGCAACATATTTCGTTTCAACAACGACTTTTACGCGCAGAAACGAGGTTTAGCCATGGGAATACGCATCGCTCCCTTGCTGGCCATTGTATACCTCGATCACATCGAAAAGCCTCGCTGACGAACGGGATAATTTTATACAAACGTTACATCGACGACGTCTACGTGATTGGATCATCAGATGCTGAACTAAGATCAACGCTCACTAATTTGAACCCATGGATGTGAACATAAAGTTCACTGTCGAAGAACCAAGCGGAGATGGATTTTTACCATTTCTAAACACCAAAGTTCGAATATTAACCCATTTGTCTCTATCTGACCTAATTTTATTTCATGGTCTTCTGAAAATTCACCAAAGGTGCTTGAAAATGGTGAAATTGGTAAGTTGCCATATGGCTGCTGAGGCCAGCAGCATGCACAGTGGATATCTGGAGCTGCTCAGTTGTATGGAGGTGGAATCGAAGTGGCACTCGGTGGCTAAGTAATGGGCGCTTGACACTATTACATTCGACAGAAGTTTTCCATCAAGGAAAGTGGTATTCATGGATTTTACTGAAGGTGCGTCTACTATAATTATGATACGGGTGAAGCCCAATTCCCGATTACAGCCTTTTCCGTAACGCTTGTGAGTGAAATTTTGTAGACTAGGGTTTCCATAGACGCTGAGTCGAATGGTTACAAAAGCTTCTCTCCGAAACCAGCTTGAAAATGAGACGTCGTCATTTTCTAAATGCGTCAAACTTTCATGTTGCGCACTATAGTGATAAGTCTGGGCTACACGGCGACCTCACGAACAACTTCTTAGCAAATGTTAGGAGATGACGGCGATCGAAACTAGATGAACACCCGAAATTTTGTTTCAGTTACCAGAGTTCTGGGGATTTTTAATTTGCCATTTTTTTTGCACGAGTTTGTTCTAATGGCGAATCAATTATTCTTCTACCAGTCTGTCCATCCGGCTAACGCCGGGCTTGCAGACTTCTATTGGTGCTCGCTTCGGTCGCATACTTTACGTTACATTTTAAAAAACTCCTAGAGAACCCTTTGGAGGAGAATAATCAATATTCTCTCATGTAGTGTCAACGATTCCCTGAAAGGTGCTCGAATCCGTTAGGGGTAGCCTTCACCCATCTCCGCAAAGTGATTCTCCTTTGTTGGCCCTGCCAGCTATCAATGTTAGAAGGTAACCGATACAGCCCAAATGATCATTTAGAATGGCATATGTTTATCTGGCTGTTGTGGCAACTAACGTGATAAAGGTCCACTGTTGTATCTACCATCTATTAATTGGCAATTCATGTGTGTGTATGTGAGTCTGTACACGAGAACCAGCAAACAAAAACGGGAAATACCTACACCATCGTGTTCAGCGCGTCGAGTTATGTACGAAAAGGTTGCAAATTTTGATTTTTACCTTAATTTACAGGTGTTTTGGGCCACTTCTGTCATGTTCATACATGTTAAGGACCTACTGTTGTGTTTACCACAGTTGGAATGAATGAGATAAGGCAAGACACTATATAAGGGAAGAGATGAGTAGGACCTCTTCATGTCGAAGAGGAGGAGCCAGGAAGGTGAAGAAGGACACGGATGAGGGGTGGCGCTGTAGGGTTGAGCCGGCGCCCAGAAAGGGTGATAATGCTATGCAGTTTTGCGGCAACGGTGCGTCGGCGTCCAAAAGCGAGGATAAGGCTAGAGGCGGGTCTAAAGGTGTGATAAGGGTGCACCGGCGCCCAAAAGCGGGGAAATGCCTGGAGACGGGTCTAGCGGTGTGATAAGGATGCGGCGGCGTCCAAAAGCGGGGGGAGACGCCTGGAGGCGGGTCGACAGATGGAGAAGAGGTGAGCTGGTGCTGAGTAGCGACTAATGTTCTTAATCAGGTCTGTCCTTCTTCTAATTGTCCTCTGTCGCCTAAATACAGTGGGAAAGTACCAAATGTCCGACCTCAGAAGTGACTATTATACCATTCATGTCATTCTGCCCACATCACCTCCTCTCCTGCGTGTTCTACCCTCATTTGCGTTTAAGCACATGGCACCGTCCTCTTTTATATGTTCGAGCTGATTGTTATCACACAACAAACACTCACAACAAACAAGGAATGATAAACCATTCCCCGTGTTCATTCCAGGCTGAGTCGGTTACATATAGCTACAATTAGCTTTCTCACTCAAGAAAATGATAAAATTGCTCTGAGAGACGCAAACGGTCCTCTTTGATCAATCCATTTTTATGGGAGAGGGCATTGAGAGGAAACGGAGAGAAAATTGGCATGACCAGAATTCCACTAAAATGGATTCGAGCTGAAGTCATGCGAGCGAAGCGAGCATATGGAAAAGTCTGGAAGTCCGGCGTTAGCCGGACGGCCAGACTGGTATAAGTAGAAAAGGGAGATGGTCCATTCAGACACGAATGGGAAGGACAGAGAGTGGTGAAGGGAATATTGAGCAAGTAGGTGCAGAGAAGGAAGGAAAGCATGTAGGGGAGAAAACCGCCCATGAATACCGGCGTCACCCGCTGTGTAGGTTTAGATCCTGCTTCGTGCACTTCTTTATTTTCCAGGCGGTTCCACACCTCTCCTCGCCACCCGTGGACCCGTCTCCCCCCACTTTGGACGCCGGCGAACCCTTATCATATCGCTTGACCCATCTCCATGGATTTCCTCACTTTCGGATGCCGACTTATCCATGTGGAATCAGAGATCTCACCGCTCACCGCTACTTGCGCCCCCTCAATGGTGTGCACGCACACACAGAGTCACAAATTTTCTGCAATATATATACCAGCCTAATCGTCCGGCTCACGCCGTACTCCCAGGCTTCTTTTCTTGCTCGCTTCGCTCGAGTTCCCTCTATGTGACATCATCCTCACACCACGATGACCATTATACATTTGTCAAAACTCTTGTTTCTCACAACCTCACGCTTTGTGGCTACGAAGCTGTGGATCAGTGGGCTGTCTTTCAACTTTGTACAGGACCGTTGGACCTGGCTGCAAGCGCTACTGAACCTTTTAGCGGCGGCGCACTCTTACCACCCCGATCGACCCGTCCGCGGGAGTTTTCCCACTTTTGGATTCTTGCGCAACCTTATTGCACCGTTGGACCTGTCCCCGGGCGTTCCCGTACTTTTGGACGGTGGCGCATCCTCATCGCACCATTGGACTCAAATCGGAGCGTTTCCTCACCTTCGGACGCCAATGCACCCTTATCACACCGTGGGATCCATCTTGATTCATCCGTCCTGTCTCCCGCCCTTCTGTTCCATCCGCTTTTCTCTCGAACATACCCACCCTCATCTTATCTTGCATATGCCCTGATAAACAGAGACCAACAAACACCGAGACTCATTCATTTTCATTGTGGTGTAAACAACTTGTGGTCTTCCAAGCGAAGAAAAGTGTGCCGAAACACCTGTAAATCAAGGTAAGTAGCAAAATTTGCAACCTTTTCGTATATAACTTGACACGCTGAACATCATGATGTAGTCAGTTTTTCCCTATAATGGCTGGTTTTCTTGAACCCACAAACAGACAAAAAATGCCAATTAAGTAAAGTATAGATATAGATAGTGTGTATATTTCGGGGTGGCTTACGAGTGCACCACGTGGCACGACGTGTGGAGTACTGCTGGCAGCGCTCCAGCAGACAACAGGTGGGTAGCGATCGGCAGCTCGCATCATGGCGGGCGGTGCGCCCACACGACACCCCGAAATATGCAGAGGATATATATCTATACTTTACTTAATTGGCATTTTTTGTCTGTTTGTGTGTTCAAGAGAACCAGCCATTATAGGAAAAAAATGACTACATCATGATGTTCAGCGTGTTGAGTTATGTACGAAAAGTGTGCAAATTTTCAATTTTACCTTAATTGACAGGTGTTTTCATCCCCTTTTTGTCATGTCCATTTGCTTAGCGGACCTACAGTTGTTTACACCATGACGAAAATGAATGGGTCTTGATGTTTATTGTTCTCTACTTATCAAGTCATATAAAAAGCAACATGCAGGTGAGTATGTTCAAGAGAGAAGTGAAGGAACTAGATGTGCGAGAAACAGCGAAGATTAAAGAGGCATCAGCTAGCAGTCCGCAGGAGGTTGCTAGCATCGGTTCCACAACCAAAGGGGATGTTGACGCTGTCAAAAGTGGAAGAGATCTCATCCGACGGGAGCGCAGTGGTGTGATGAGTGCGCCTGAGCTGGGTAATGGTGGAACCCAGAGAACCAGGTACTCTGTTGGGTGAAGGGTGCGCCAGCGGCCCATAGGGGGGAAATTTACAGAAACGGGCTCTTTGACGGTGAATGAGATAACAGCTCCACGTGTTGAGAAAAATGTGAAGAGGTTATCCACCAAATGGGTGGTGAAGCTCTGGCTCTCTCACATAATGAGAAAGACTCCACTGAAATAGTCCACAGCTGTGGGATGGGTCGGAAAAGGGGTAGAGGCGCGAAAAAGTGGACTGCAGATGAAGTGAAAAGTAGTCGTCGTAGTTTGAGGAGGGTGTCGCATGCAAGCAACGAGAGCGAAACGAGCTGGGCCCACTCTCGCGATAATGATGCGCCAGCTTCTAAAAGTTGAGAAACCCCCGAAGACGGGTCCAACGATGTGGTAAGCGCGCCGGCGTCCAGAGGTCCAAGGGATAAGGATGCGCTGCCGTCCAAAAGTGGGAAAACTCTTCAAGATGGGTTAAACGGTGTGATAAGGGTGCGCTGGCGCTTGAGTTGGGGAAGCGCCTGCAGCTAGGTCGAATAACCCTGTGCAATGTTGAAAGACAACACCCTACTATTGCTTCGGGATGAAGTTGCGGAAAACGGGAGTTTTGATGAATGTAGAGTGGTCGGCGTGGTGTGAGTATGATGTCACATAGAGGCAACGCGAGCGAAGCGAGCAAGAAAAGAAGCCTGGGAGTCCGGCGTTAGCCGGACGATCAGGCTGGTATATATATATATAGAGTATGATTGTCTAGCATGGAGTGCTCTGCTGTTGGTTTTGCCTATTTAATGGCAGTGTGTCCGCTCATGTTGGTTGGCGAAATGTCAACGAAAACCGTTCCTACTCGTACAGGCTGATTCCTACGAGGTACTCCAAATCCGACAAGACGTTCAAGAAACCCTACTTCCAGTGCAAAATGTGATTTTGCTCGTATTCCTTCTCCACTGACACAATATCAGGAGCATTTTTTTGTCCTCAATTTATGTTTAGCGTTATTTATAGTGCATCGGATTCCGATTCAGTCGGATAAGAAATGATACGTATCGATCCTCGTCGGAATACGACCGACGAGGATCGATACTCATCTTTTGTTATCTGACCGAATCGGACTCCGACGCACTATGAATAAAGCTTTTGTCCTACAGTTTGATTCTTTGGCGTACACCATTCCGTTTCCTATTCCACTGCTGACCGGTCATCTGACAATGAGTTTTTCCATTGACAGTAAGTGTCGTTTATACTCTATGTTTTATAAAAAGCTGCTTGGCATGAACAGTTGCTGAAAAGAGCTCCGTTTCCTAATCCTTTGCTCGGGAACTTTGCGTCACCTCAGCTAGGGGCCAATCTTACTAAGAGCTCTGTGAAGGGTAATTCTTTTCCATAGTTATTTTCAGAGTTTCCAAGATTATTTTCTGGAAACATGGAATGAAAAGCAAATTATGACAAAATGAATTCCACTGAGCCGAGAGGAATAATAAATGCATAACATAAAGATCTGAAGTTTTCTATTTTAGGGGTCACAAAATTCGTATATCATTACCAGCATTTCATTAGTACTAGCGCCCCAACGGGACGCTAGGAAGTGGGGTGGGGCAGCCATTTGAAGTTTGTGCAAAGTAATCACACTTTTGGAGACCTTAGAAAATTAGGAAACAAACGAAAATCATTAACTGTGCCCAAACACAGAACGTCATTTATGAAATGCGCATACTGCACCCTAGCTAACGTTCTGCTATTCTTGCAGCCTAGCTAACGTCGAGCTTCCTTGATTATAGCCCTGATCGAAAATTCTTCATCACATATCATCATGTAAATTACTCCCCAGTGATATGTCCTCCCATTCTTCATCACAGCATTTATTTACTGTATCTGGACGTTTCCCACACTGTTGAGCTGAAGCGCACTGGTACTCCTTCGACAAACCCGTGGCATGGTCTTTTATACGCTGTTGAGCTGCGGCGCACCCTCCTTACCCAAGGTTTTCCCGCAATGCTGAGCGCTGACTAATTTTCTCCATCGGTGGACCCACATCCTTGGGGTTTCCACAATAATGGGAGCAAGACATGTTTTTGTATCGATGGACCCATATCTTTGGCGCTCTTCACACTACTACCCGCCAGCACAACCTTCCTCCATTGGTGATCTCGTACCTCAGTGTTTTTTTTTTTGCAGCACTGGGCGCTGGCGCCCTCTTCGCACCATGGGACCGATATCCTGGCATTTTCAACACAGTTGAGACCCTGTACACCATCGATGCACCCGCACCCTTTGTAGATCTCGAGAGCTATGAAAGGAAGTTAAGGAGTGTTCAGAAAAGGTGGTGCCACTACTCAGCGACCTCGGTGTTGGAGATCCCTGCCAGCGCAGGAGGCTGGTCCCGTCACGAAATCCTGAGAGCACTGTCTAAGTCTCTCGCTTTTATCTTGGGCGCCTGTATCCATCATCATCGTGACCAACGGAACCAGCGAAGGTTGGGTCCCACCGCGAGTTCCACTACATCCTTGCACCTATGATAAAACATCGGCCAACCGTCTCGTAAGTTTCGCCTCATCATCCAACACGCTCTATCACGCTCTAAGGGCGGAGCCCATGATGAAAGAATGCGATCACGTGCCGGCCCCTCACGTCTGCGCTCTAGAAAATTTTGTTGCACTAGCAGGATTTATATAAGAGGATAAGGCAAATTAAATTAATACCAGTCTGCCCGTCCGACTAGCGCCGGACTGCCAGACTGGTATTGACTGGTATTGACTTCTGTTGATGCTCGCTTCGCTCGCATACTCCACAGTGAGTGCAGAGAAAATCCTGGAAACCTTTGCGGAGCCTAAATATCACTCCCACATAGTTTCAACGCCCTACTGAAAATGTCTCAAATCCGCCAGCTGTGGCCTTCTCCCATTTCCGCAGTGATGCTCTTTGGTAGGCCCTACGGGCTATGAATATTTTGATGTAACCAAGTCAGTGCAAATGGTCACTTGAAATGATTTATGTTCAGCTGGCTGTTGTGGTAATTTAAGTGATAAGAGTCTACTCGAATATGCAAACAGAAAGAGGGAGGTGGTTCATTCAGACATGAATGGAAAGGAGAGAGAGTGAGGAAGGAAATAATGAGCAAGTAGTTGTAGAGGAGGATGGAAAGCATGTGGGAAAAAAGCCATAATGTATACCGGTGTAACCCTTGCGAAGGATTGGACCCGTCTCAGCGCATTTCTTCATTTTTTTTTCAGGCGATTCCGCACCTCTGAACTCTGACACACCATTGGGAAACTTGCTTTTTGCCAGCGCACCCTTATCACAGCGATGGACTCTTCTCCCCCCACTTTGGGTGCCGGCGCTCCTTTATCAGAGCTGTAGACCCGTCTTCCCCCACTTTCGGCGCCGGCGCACCCTTATCACAGCGCCAAAGCTGTCTCCAGGTGTTTCCGCACTTTCTGGCACCGGTGTAGCCTTACTACAGCGTCGGAACCGTCCGAGGGCATTCCTCCACTTTTAGGACTCAGCGCACCCTCCACAAGGAAGTAGACTCGCGTCTTCATCCTTTTGCCTCCTTATCCGTCAGAGCTCCCTTCAATCTCTGAACCTCACCACACCCATATCCTTCCTCCTATATACGACCCCATTATCATCATCACTGACCAATCAGGGAATTTCGTTTCACACACACACACACACACACACACACACACACACACACACACACACACACACACACACACACACACACACACACACACACTTTCGGACACACAGAGTAAGCGCTTTATTATAAGTCATGACTATTCGTGTGAGTTTTGAAAAATTGGAAACAATGACGCCGTTCTTCACCGCCGCTGTCGATCCTTCACGACGTCGGCGATTGCCAAAGATTAGCGACTGGCGATCGCCAATATTAGGTACTAGCGATGGCCAATCCTAGGCGACGTTCGTCGACCATAGGTGCTGTTCTCCTCGAGGAGTATAGCGGCAGCCCAAGATCTGTAGAAGGCGCTGCGCGTCAAAAGCTTATCTATCGCGAATGCAAGAAGCGCTCAGCCTGTACTGACCAGATACACATCAAAGGAAAAAGTAAGCAACTTACATTGATTCCTCTCCTGAATTTTTGCTCTCCAATAATCTTTCTTATCATACGAATAATCTCGCGACCTTTTGCATAACTTATGTCATCAAAAGATTCGTATACTTCTGATGAGCTGTTTATAATCGAGGATAGTGGACGACTTGTTACAAAGGAATCATCATTGAGCATTCGCTCCATCTCCACAACAGCGTTCTCTTCATCCTGAAATTATTTCGATAGGCAGGAAATACAGGGTGCGCCAGAAGTGTTCAGACAAACATTATCGCTCACTAGAAATTCATGGAAGACTAATTTAGAAGAAGCCAAATATTATATATTGTTTCCTAGTTACGAACATGAATATCATATGTGATTCCAAGTACCTTTCCTCTTATTGGTGCACAGACTTTCGAAAGGCTATGTGAGACGTGGATTACGACGCACAAGTACTGAACGGCGATTTTCTTCCACCACTTCTCTACTCATACTTGAGGAGACCCCAACATTTTTTTTTGGGGGGGGGGGGGGGGGGTTACATTTCA